>LD354232.1:123535-134428 GCA_001465055.1 Ptychodera flava | reverse complement strand
AAGTTGAGAAAGGATGGAGTTGTTATTTTCTTAAGTTTTGGGTGAATTTTATCATTTATCCGTCATCGGGTAGCGCAACTTCGGCAATCTTCGGATACGACGCTGAAACTGACGCTGAGCAGCGTCATTTTCAGCGTCAGCTAGAAAGGTCACCTGAGGCTGAGGATGAGGATGAGGATGACGCCAACTTTTCGTTGGTGGCCCCCGCCAACAGATAGCTGCGTTTCCACAGCTATCTGATACCATACAATACGTATACAGATACGACTCACTCGCCTTGCGTACCAGGGGTACCAACAGTCAAACCGACAGATCGGAAATATTGATGGTAGATCTGGGATGTAGATACTATATATTATAGCCCACACATGGGACTATGTGCCCGAGGGTAGGTGACCATTTGCCCGACGTAAGGAGGGCAAATGGTCTCCTGCCCCGAGGGTACATAGTCCCTTGTTTGGGCTATAATATTTTTATTACATGCCTCTCTTACTCAGTTTGCACCAAAAATATTTACGTTTATTGGCAAATTATAGTCCAATGCTTTATTTTCATTTTAGACGAAAAACGGTCAAAAATAGAACGATTTTCATCATCGAATGGCGCATTGATATATTTAAACTACTGTTATGCGGTTTATCAATATTTTATGCGAAATTTTCCAAAAACCGGATTTTCTGTGCAAAACATGCAATTTCAAGATTTTATGTCGAAAAGTTTTCAAATTGAAAATAGTTCCGGTTCACTTTCAGTCCAGTATGCGGCCCGCGACGTCATCGGCGAGTTACCATTGAATCCTATGGAGCGCGCGACGTTCGATATACGAGGCATGTAATAAATGGGTTTCCAGTGTTGACAGCATGATTTTTTAACAAATGTCAGTTTGTGTTTAAAACCGGACCCTTTCTCATACCAACACCTCGTGAAAAGTATACCCTTTCTGATACCAAACAGTGCAAAAATACGACCCCTTTCGCGCGGACCCTCCCCGTATAGCCATCTATGGGAGTTACCCCCCCGGGGTGAACATCCAGTGAAAACACTGGATTCGGGGCGGCGGCTTATAACAAAGTAGATTAGGCCAGGTTACAGTAATGATCACGGCGCCAGAAAAATATTTTATTATGGCCCAATGCTAACACATAGCTTCAATATTTTGGCCAATGTTTCACCGTTTGACATATGAACGCCAGGTTCAAAGCGATAGAAGTTTGGTCTACAGCACGACCCATTGTCAATAATGAAACAACGTCATGGCTTACAGTTACACAGTTACGAACGTCGCCGACCGCATCGACTATGTCCAGAACGGAATACTGGTAAATAAGGAAATAATAAATGAAATAAATAAATACAATAATAAATACACCCCAAAGTGCTACAAGATCACTTTTGGCTGGAAAATGAGCTACAATAAAAAGCAAGCGATGGGTGTGCATGCCGATGTCCATGCGGTTTTGATTGCTATGTTTGTGTACGTACACATGTGACGCTTCGAACGTTTTGGCACGAATGACCCCATGACCTCTGTAATATTTCCCATAATTCAATGGAAACATGTCTGCTACTCGGAAGGGTAGAATCGTGTATTATTATAGCGTTCACAAAGTGTACGCAAGATAATGAAACCCTTTGACATCCTGTTGTAATTTTCTGAACGCGTTCTGAAAGATAGATGTAAGTCGGACTACATCTAGGAATATCATCTGTTCGACTTTGCTCACAAGGAACCAGAAAGGGATTCAATCGCATGTTAACATTAAAGCTCCATAAGCTGTATCTTTTGGCGATTTTTAGCTCATATTTGGTTTTGTATATAAATACAAAAAAGAGCTTATATGATGAGTCGGTGGTGTCTGTATGTCTGTATATTTGTGGGTATGTATGTGCGGATGTATGTCCGTCACACACAAAGGCTTCCATACCCCCAAAGCTACCATCTCAGTATTTGGTGTACAGGTAGATGCAGGGGTTTAGATGTGAATTTGTTCAAATGAACATGTCAGTGTCAAAAATGTGCAAATGAGGTAAGAAAAAGGGAAATCCTGCAAATGTGCAGGAGTGATGGCCAGTGTCTGAGACAGGCTTGAGTCATTTCCTGTCATTGTTTATGAACTGTTACATATTAAGAGACCAGCTCAAACCATAGACAGTAGAGGGGGAAGACTGTCTATGGTCCAACTAAGAGGGACTAACTGTTTCTGCTACACATGTTGCTAAAGTTGACCTCCAGTACCTAAAGTTTCATACCTTATTTACGTTTGTCATTCTTTTTTTTCTGGTTTAAATATTTCTTGTTTTTTTTTCTGGTTGTACTGTGCAGAAATCATTGTCATAACATCAACGTAGAATTTTCCTGCACTGAACAAATAGAAACAATATTTATTGTTGATCTTTGGTAACCATACTGGTATATACCAATTCTGATCAAATTTGAGTGACACCGTATAATTGCAGTATTTTTTTGTTCTGTGGTTTTCCTAAACTTTCTGCATTGAATCCCTAAACTGTAATTTAATGCCAAGTATTTAGCATATCAACACAACCTATATGAGTATAATCACCATTGTTATTGTTGAAAATTGTATTCAAGTCCGAACCAGAATTCATTTGTAAACAATAAACAATGATCATTTCACACATACAAGCTGTGTTGACAGAAAGAGTACTCAAAATTTCAGCATGACAAACGGATTAGGGTCAGACACTGTAGTAGCTGCAAAATTGTAGCGCTACGGTGAGGCGGTCGGTGAATTTTGGTTTTTGCGACTTTGCTCACCAGTAGCGCTACAATGCCGATGGCCCTGGGGAGTATAAAATAAGCGCATCCCACTGGACTAGGCGTGTTGATGTGAAATGCTACATATTTACTGCATTTGGTCGTACCAATTTATCACTGCTGAAGACTAAACACTATACTACACTTAACTTTGTCGTTTATGGGGTTTGTAATTTGTTCAAACACGTTGATCGCTTTCCGAAAACATTTCTTGGAGCAGCCATTACCAACTTCTGGTAATAGCGGCTCCCAGAAACAGAAATGCCCCATGCTAAATGTTTATACATACTCATGAGTGGTTTTCCAATGTTACCGTATGTATGAATGGGAACAGTGTAGGGCTATGTTAACGTGAACGACACATTTGTAACTATACGATGACCTCACCCAAGCATTCAGCAAACTCCACGTATTTGATACCCTGTGGTAAGATGATAATGTTTTCATGAAGTTTACAGTTTATTATCTTGTGTATACAGATTTTGTATACCTTTCTTTTGAAATTGTTAGGGTTAATTGTTGATTAAAACTGACATGCAAACCTGGAAGTTGTTTTGCCGCATAAATAACTACACAGTACATGTGTGTTGGCGAAACCATGATGGATGCTGCGCAGACACACCTGATACTGTGCAAGGAGCATTCCGTACAGATACCCACGTACCCTGTAACTGAAGTGGTCCATTCAAGGTCAGTGTATAGGTGTGTGTACACTGGCGTCCATCTAAGTATGAATAGGGAGTGGCGAAGACATATTTAGAGCAAAGTTTTGCCCGCAATTTTTCAGTAACAAGACCTCGAACACCAAAAATAATTGGTTACACAAAGTAATGCAGGTCTGGTCTTGGAAAAAATACCAAATTGGGGTTTTCAAATACGTGTCAACGGAAAACAAAGCAATCGTTAATGGGACCTTGCCGCAACCACTGTCAAAAATAACATCAGAGATTCATGAAAAACTACTCCCCAGAAGCCGATTATTTTTCCCTCCAGACTATGATAACACTTATTAGGAACACATAGAACGAAAATCTATGAAGCACTTTATCGAAAATCTGTTTTTTCCAACTACGGAGAAAACCGGCCATCCGTCACTTGTAGTGCTGGCTGCGCATGTTGGTTTGAAGTTAAGTCCTCATTATGCATGCAAATTAGGTACCCATCTCTCAGCATGATGTGTGGTAGTCAAAACGACATTCGCAATATTTGTAGAAATGCGCCACCAGCGACGTTATCCATCACTTTCTCCCTATCCTGTCTCCGTCAATGCAACCAGTGCAGTTTGCAAGATGTTATCAAGGGTACATGTATGATGTAGCAATTTGTGTCTGGTCAGAATGTAATGTAAAGTTACCAGCTTGCCCACCTTACATTTTTGCAATAATGAATTACCGTCATTGGTACCTGAGAGTAAAAAACTGGTACTTTTATGGATTAAATGACATTTTACCATTCTTTTTCAATTTGATATTGTGTGCACATCTTTCAAAATGCTCCATGTGAAATATAGTCTGTGTTAATATGAATCTACTCAAATGGCAATGTATAATGAGTATATAGCAATATTATCTCAGAAAGTATTTGGTATGATTATTTTCAGAAATTATTTGTTCAAGTTTTAGTTGTCATATGTCTTTAAAATAAAGAAAATGTTGGTCAGATTTTGGTGCCAAAGTAGTGAGTTGATATTGAAAACACAAGGTGACTGTGGAAACTTTACATTAAGTAATTATGGGCATAGTAATGTATATCAGAGTTAACCAAAGTAAGGTCCAAAAAGTGCTTGCTCAGTCTTCAGAAACAACCTGAAGTAGCACATGATATTTGCTGTAAAGCTAGCCACAGAAGCGTAAACAAAGTTGTAGATAACAAGATCTGGAATCTTTATCACTGGAATGACTGATCACATTCCAATGAGAAGCAAGGAGATAAATTCTCTTTTTATAATTTTCAAATGCAAGTGACAATGTAGTTACTCAAAGGAGCAGTAGACAAAATATTGACATTCTAATGTTATAATTTCATTATTTTTTGACAGCAAAGTGAGATAAATCATAGACAGTAGAGGCAAGAGGGACATGAAAGTGGTGCTATTTTTGCAATTTCCTTTGACCCAAACCATGTTGTAATTATAAGTTAGGCTATCCCATTCACATGTTGCAAACACATTATCAAGTTTAAAGCCAGATGTTAGCAATTAATGTCTTTCCTTTTTCCTGCAGTGTTGCAGCCAGGAATTTTAAACCAGGGGACACTCTGTCCCACTACCATTTATTCTTGGGACATTTTGCACATTTTTGGGACAACATACGCTAGTTATTAGTAAAATTGTGTATTTATTATAAATTGATTTCACAAAACAAAATTTGAGCTACTGGGACCATGTCGCTATGCTCTTATTTCAGGCAATTTTAGTAGAATACCGTATCTGCATGTCCTTCGTAATCAAATGACAGATTAGTTGTATCTAAAGCCCACGCCGCCCTGGAAGATATCCCAGAATCCACCACTTCATCTGCGCTTCAAAAATGAGGGCCATATAGCGATACCGCGGTAAAGACGCTAAATTTTCAAACTAATTTTAAGAACCACTATGTATTTTCTAGTAAACTCATTTTCATGCCTACGACATTTTATTGCCTGATGTACAAGACAGTGGTATTTTTTTACGAATTTTTATTAGTTCTACACATGAATCTTTTGATCGAAAAATTGATGCTTTGTAAAGTTTGGTCAAACATCCAATGTATTCACTTTTCCCCGGACGTTTTTTGATGAAAGTTATATCGTCAACCCGGTCAATGTAGTATCATTCGACTTTTTATGGTACGAAATGTGTCAAACTGTCATCCGACCCCTATCGACCCCTAGCGTTTTCACGTAATGGGGGCTTTCTTTCTGCCTACTTTTAGCGATTTTCTAAAATGTGGACGCCTGATGTAAACATAGCCAGGCCGCCAGGCCTGCAGCTTGGGGCCAGGGCAGCAGGTCACCTCGACCCCTGTCCGTTTCAACCCAAGTAATTCTCACCCTCTTGTCGTTGTTTGTGGTCAAATCAATCCCGGTGCCTAGTCACTTCGACCTCAGTCAGTTTTCATGTTACATGTACCTGACAACGTTTTACTGAGTACTTTATGCAATTTGTTTCTGTGAGAAAAACTGCTGGCTTCGCTACAACAATCCACGGGACTGTCGCATTTGCTTGCCATATGCGGCAAGATTGGATGAGCGAAGCCGATCCGCTCACCCTGGTGTCTTGACGCCAAATGAGCCTATTTGCGGTTTAGGCGTTGGCCTTACGGCTATGCATTATAGGATATCTTCCAGGGCAGCGTGTCTACAGCCCTGTCTGCATGTCCTTTGTAATCAAATGACAGTTTGGTTGTATCTACAGCCCTATCTGCATGTCCTTTGTAATCAAATGACAGATTAGTTGTATCTACAGCCCTATCTGCATGTCTTTTGTAATCAAATGACAGATTAGTTGTATCTACAGCCCTATCTGCATGTCCTTTGTAAACAAATGACAGATTAGTTGTATCTACAGCCCTATCTGCATGTCTTTTGTAATCAAATGACAGATTAGTTGTATCTACAGCCCTATCTGCATGTCCTTTGTAATCATATGACAGATTAGTTGTATCTACAGCCCTATCTGCATGTCCTTGGACATCAAATGACAGATTAGTTGTATCTACAGCCCTATCTGCATGTCCTAGCTTGGTAATCAAATGACAGATTAGTTGTATCTACAGCCCTATCTGCATGTCCTTTGTAATCAAATGACAGATTTGTTGTATGTACAGCCCAATTGATATTATGCTGAAAGAGGAGATTTGTTGCAAAATTTAAATGTCAAGGTTAACAATATGGCATGGATGCCTGTACATGAAAAGATTGTGAACACAAATCAACATCATCACCAAAAAAGGACCCCGTATTATTCACATTCAGTCAAAGTCATACAGATTAAGGTTTAATTTCTCAGGGAGACACCATTTATATTATGATCACATTCATATTTGGCATACGAAATTACAAATTTGTCCATTTCTTACAATTTTGTCCATTTCTGTTGTACAAAGTTCATATTGTTATAAGGAATACCACAATCAATAGTCCACGCAGTTTGTTACAATTTTTTCACACATAGGGAGATTACAAAATATGACTTAACATACTTTTTTGCAGTATGATCTGATAAAGGAGCTTGGTGTCAGTGTTCTCCAAAGAAAACTTTCATTACATACAACTAATTTGGATATAATTTTAGCTAACAATGGTTTTGCACAACAATTCACGTCAGCGTTGAGACAGTTGAACTGGACTTGACTGATTTGTCCTAGTCTGGGTATAGGCAACACTACATGTCACATTTACATATATGCTCGTTGACTGAATTTATTTTGTCATCCATTCCAATACAGACACTAAACATGCATTTTGTGCCAAGAATGCTATTCACAGTTACCGGAATTACTTGTTGCATTCAAAGTTGGTACAAAGACAGTACATCATTATGTAGACACTGTGTGTGCATTTTTAGTTTTTTGAGGGCACAGTGGGTAAAGAGCAGATTTAAATACAAACCACAGCTTGTTGGAATGAAGGATTGCTATCACATGAAAATTGTGTAAAAAGTTTACATCAAGAATCTTTTTTGCAAAGATTTTGGCCTTTTGTTAATTTCACTCAAGTGTGGAATTACTCCATAACCTTATTAATAAAATTAAATCTCTAATAAACCACCCACCACCCATTGTATAATCTCTTGAGTCTGGCTGCTATATACTCATTATATTCAACTAAGATCACTAGCAGCTACTTCAAGAATAGGTAGGTTTGAACATTAAGTATAACGGTCTTCAAAAGTTAATGTACTGTCATATTTGTGAAGAAAATGGATAAAAATTTCGTTGGATTACACTTTCAAGTACCAATTTCCCCTTCCAAGTTGCCTTTGTATACTTCAGACTCAAGGTCACAACAAAATATTAATAGTCCATTTCTCGCCATGTGTTTGCCTCCCTTTGCAGTTTGACAGCATTCTACAACAGAGGGTTGATTAACAGGTATATAACAGTAAAACTTGACAAGATTTATGTTTGTGAGTTAGTTTACAATCCATTTACACTGACACTGAGAACATGGCATTTGAACTCTTGAGTGAAGGACATACCACTGTATGGCACACAGGAAATCATTGAGCTCTCCCAACAAAAGGTTTTATGTTTTACAACAGCAAGAATGATCATTTTTGGTCTTGTAGTTAATCAATTTCCGGGACAGATTTTTACTGGTATTTATAAGAAACCTTTAAAATATTAAGGGTATACTGTCACCTGTACCAATTTTAACACAGTGACCATGGAAAGAGAAAATCTAACCAATCACAGATTTTAAGGGGGTGGCCACTTTTTAAAAACAGCACCCTCACATGGTCATTTTGAATACCAAGGAACGCCCCTTTGACCATATATGGGCATATTTAGATTACAGGTGACTGTATACCTTTAAGGACTAACAGTGATGTCTAGAGTGCATACAGGTCTTGTTCATTGACGAATTTCATACTTGAATTTTGATGAGCTCTGAGACGCCAATAAAGCAAATTTCAATGTGCCACTTGCGAACAATGCGTCGCCATTTTGTTTTTCTATCGTGATCATATTGCAATCTTAATGTGTCATCCCTTTCAAGCTTTATCTAGATAGACAATATTACCCATTTAATGAAAAAGTAAATTGTTGAGTGTTTCTAAACGGAACACATTGTAATGTTTTGTGATATTCTGAAAATGACTACCTAAAACGTCATGTCTTTGAACGATCACATTGCGGCTGTCCACAGTCCCTCTGGGCTGTCATAGGATCGTGTGGTAGTGACATTGATATTGAACATTGTCAGTGTCCTTTTTAAGGTGTGAATCATTTGTTTGTTCATATCACTGAGTGTCACAGACAAACCAGCGGCGTTTCCAGACCAGTGGACAGAGAGAGGGACTTTGACCACTACTTGCTTCAATTTCTATCCTGGGACTATTTCTCTACTACCGCTGTAATCCTCTACAAAATCGATAGCCTTGCCAAAACAATTCTCTTGCCAGCTTGCTTAACAGGCACATTCAAGTCCATCCATTCAGTACACTTTGAGCATAATTAAGTGGTCATTAAAGATTATGTGTGGTAGCGCCCTCTATGGCCAATCGTGTATCTTCTATGTTCTGATTCTGAATGGCCATACACTGTACTACTTGCAGCATGATATATCACCTCTTCTATTGAAAGAGAAAAGGGAAACATTCTTTTATTGATTTGGCAATTCTCTTGACTTGGAAACTGCAGTTACAATCATAGTTGTTCTCTTTTCCTGTTGCATACTGACAAATTTATATCTGATGTGACCATGTCATTAACATTTTGTTAATTTTATATTCACAGATCTGACTACGGACAACAGGATGGAAGAAGGCCAGATACAAAGCTAAGTATACCTTTCATGTTGTTAGTTCATTTACCATTGACAATGAATAACAACAACTTCAGTTTTTTCTACAGACACGTGTCACCATCGAAGACATGACTGGAATGGAAACTGAAGTTTGTCCTGTAATGATGATTGATTAACTGGTATCATCATTGAGTTGTGATCATCACAACTCAAAAAGTGTTATTAACCCATTGTTTATATTTATTGACAGGTGCCGCCATTGAAGATTTCATGCTGCAGGAGTCCTTTTAACATAATTTCTTTTTTATTTTCAGGTTTCACTGATGAAAACATATAGTGTAATATTTGCCATTTGATGAGAGTGGCATTCAGATACTTGTGTTGGCTGGCCACGAGTAATTGGATGTTATTCTCTGTTGTGTTCTAATCTTTACAGGTTTCTGTTTTTTTACAGATGTGAGCAGGATGACTATTGAAGATGCTGTCTGCCCTCCCATTACAAATTTTATGCACAAAATATCATAATAACATATGCTCTTTGTTTCTTTACAGATGTTACCATGGAAATGCTGACTGGAAGATGGAAGATTGTTATTGACATGTTTGGTTATTTTGGAAATTTGATCAGAGTGATGTTGATTTTCTGGGTGTTGGCTGGCCACCCAGTGAGTCAACATTACTCTGGTGTGTTATTAACTCTTGATTTGTTTTTATTTCTGAGGTGACAACATGGAGATGCTTATTTTCAAAATTTGATCAGAGTGATGTTGATTTTCTGGGTGTTGGCTGGCCACCCAGTGAGTCAACATTACTCTGATGTGTAATTAACTCTTGATTTGTTTTTATTTCTTAGGTGACAACATGGAGGATCTCGCTGGAGCAGTTATGTTAAGTGGTCTGCAGTTTTACTGATGGAATAATGTATTAATGGATGTTGTTTGTTTGTTTACAGATGCCACTTGGGAAGAATTAACTGATGACAACATTGAAGACCTGATTGAGAAGAGTGCATACACCCAAACAGTTAACTTGATTTCTGTATTTGCAGGTATTATGGTTCAAAACTCTACAGAAGATGATGATATAATTTATCAAATGATTCATTGCATGTATACATCTACTGCTACTAACATGTTTCACTGCAGCATACACTTTATTTTGTTTGTTTGTTTTATTGCAGGAGTACTCTCATATGGCATTGGAATGGACCAGCTACAAATCATACAGAGGTAAGTGGACATACAACAACAAGAAGATGACAGTACATTGGACAATGGACCATCTGAAATAAGACAGAACTATGGGGAACACATTGGACATCACATCACATTGGATAGAGGACAATACATTGGACATCACATCAGATTGGACAGAGGACAATACATTGGACATCACATCAGATTGGACAGAGGACAATACATTGGACGTCACATCACATTGGGCAGAGGACAATACATTGGACATCACATCACATTGGACAGAGGACAATACATTGGACATCTCATCACATTGGACAGAGGACAATAATTGGTTCTACAAATCGCAAGATTCCCCGATCATTTCATTTTACAACAAGTTTTCATGCCAGTGAATGAAATCCTCAATACGTACAATTTGTGATTTCTTCAGCTCTCAATGCAGAAAAAATGCCATGTGCGGTGGTT
>LD354232.1:94495-110985 GCA_001465055.1 Ptychodera flava | reverse complement strand
ATCAAGTCAATTCAGATAAATATCCCTAATTATAAAAATTCATTTAATATTCAAATTAGGTTTTGGCTGAAGTAAAAATGTCTTTTGACTTTCAATAATGTTATATAACAGTATCTTTGATGTATATAACAAGTTTCAACAACTACAATCAAGTTAATTCAGATATATATCCCTAATTGGGAAAGTTCATTAAATATGCTAATTCGGAATTGGCTGAACTAAAAATGCTTAATGACTTTCAAAAATGTTGTATCATAGTGGCTTCAATACATGTAGCAAGTTTAATCAACTTTGGTCCAATCATTTCAAATATATATCCCTGATTAACAAAGTTCATGAAATATGCAAATTTGGAATTGGCTGAAGTTAAAACGCTTAATGACTTTCAATAATGTTAAATCATAGTATCTTTAATACACATACCAAGTTTGGTTAATTTTGATCGAGTCAAATCAGACATATATCCCTAATTAGGAAAGTTCATTAAATATGCAAATTAGCATTTATCTTTCATGTCACCCCTTAATGGTTCCCACAGCTGATATATCTTGGTGTGATCAACATTTGTAGCAAATCTCATCAAATTGTGTGTAGTCGTTTTTAATGTATATCCGTTTTTCTAAAATCATTCATTATGCAAATGAGCAAAAAGTAAGCAAGCCACAACCACGAAAAACTAATCAATTCTTGCCATTTGCTAACTGAATATATGTACTAGATTTGATTCTGATCTGATAAGCCATTTTTGAGATATCGGACCAACAGACAGACAGACACACACACACACACAGACGGACAGACAGACAGACAGACAGACATCGCTGCGACATATGCTCACGTGTGTAAACACGTGAGCAAATAATTACTACATTCAGTGTTGATTACTAATTAAATCTAAATAATATGCAAAATATTTAAATTTATGTAAATTATCCAAGTCCTAGCTGAGCTACATTCCGCCCCCTCGCCAATTTGGTCAGGCTACGACCTTGTTAACGTACAGTCCCAAAATGTAAACGATCATGTGACATTACGAAATTAAAAAAACAGGTAGTTTTACCTTTGGATTTTCTCTTAACTATAATATATCACAAGAAGTTTCCACTCCGACTGTTTTTACTTTAATTTCCTACAGTAAAACGCTTCATCATATGTATAATATTTTTGAGTATGGAAGCAATCAAAACCTGCTTCTGCAAGCATTTCCAACGCTCGTTCTCTTCCCCAAACCGCCCCAAGTGCCATGCTTTCACCCTCGCCGGCAAGGGACATGGGTAAACAGCGAAAAAGACTAGTAGTGTACAGAAATGAAGTTATGAGGGTGTCAATGTTGTCAGCAAGCTTGCTATGTGATGCAACATCAACCATAACAAAATAACCGTCGTCTTTGAGAATAGCTTTAACCCCTTTCAAAAATAGATCGGGCCTAGGTAAATCGTGAACCAAGTCCCTGCAGTAGACAAGATCGAATTTCAAACTCCAATCCTCCCATTCTTCAGACTTCATCGCATCACCGAGGTGGAAGGTGATGTTCGAGAGTTGCATGGATGCTGCGCGAGACTTGGCCATAACAATGGAATTCTCCATCAGGTCGACGCCGTGGAACTCTTTTTGTGGAAAATCACGCGCCAAGAGACACAGAGAAGACCCAGTGCCGCATCCTATGTCACAGACAGCCGACGATGTCTCTGGAGATTTAAAAAAAAGAAACATAATTAAGGTAAGCGGGAAGACTGAACACCTTGCAAGGAGGAAACTGGTTGATGAAAGGATGCATAACAAACGATATTGGCCGATAAAGCTCGGGCTATTATGTAGAGAATACCTATTTGTGACATAGGTGTTGGCGAAGAAGGTGATAATCTTCGATAGCTCAATTAGAGGACAACCTGACTAAAATGGTAAAATAGCCGCAAAAATACATAATTGAAAAATTGAAAAAATGTTGACCCCCAAAAAGATGCAGATCTCATCATAATTTGAATTGGCATATTTTGGTCATCCCTACGAGCCTGTGTACCAAATATCACAGCTGTCAGACAAGCGATTTCGGTGAAAAAAAAAATTGACAAAAAATAACAAAAAATTGCCTTTAAAATACAAATTTTCATATTTCATCACGTTTTGAAGTATTCTGAATAAGGTCATCCCTAGCGACATGTATACCAAATATTAAAGCTACTGAACAAGTCGTTAAGGAGAAAATTTTTCCAAAAGTGGCAAATTTAGCAAATTGGTCCAGCCGTTTTGAAGAAGAAGCTTTGAATGTAAAATCTTGATGGACGACGGCCGACACACACGACGCCACACATCCACCTTATCTGACAGCTGAGCTAATTAGGAAGCATAAGTCACCTGCAGGAACCACTTGTGACAATTGTTGTATTCGCAAACACTAAATTAGACCAATTTATGGATCACGGATGACAACCGGATAGTCCAGAGGCTAGAAATTGTTGCATGCTTGAAGTGCCACATTAGATTGACAATCTATGTAGACTGAAACAATATTTCTGTAATACGTGTGCATCATACCTAAGTTTCATTCAGTCACAACGATAAACCACTATGATGATTAGCTCCGCTGTCAGCGACGCGGAGCGTATCAAATAGGTTGATTTTTCCGTCCGTCGTCGTCCGTCGCCCGTCGTCCGTCGTCGTCCGTCGTCGTCGTACGTCGTCTTGCACTAATTAGAAATCTCTGGTTTAACCAAAGCACCCCTTTATTTCATGCTTCGTATCCGTGACCCCATTCGTGTGACTACAAATGCTGCACATTTAGTTTCACTTGTATTCTAGACAATTCAAATCTAAGTACTGTTTCATAAAAAAGTTCCTGCTTTCCGTAATAGTCTGACACGTATGTTTCAGGAAAAAGCCTGGCTTTTCTATACCATAATAGAATCATTAACACTTGTACAAGCGCACTGATACATTGCGGATTGAAATCTATGTATTTCAAGTGTATTCCGTTACCGCTACCCCCGCTACCGCTCGCTACGTAGAGACCTCGGGGAAAAAGATTGTGCCTCTAATCCTGCATTGTATACATGACAGTAAAGTGTTTGGTCTACCGTGCATACAGCATGTATCATGCAGACCTGCATTATTTGAGAACAATGAAACTTTGTAACTAACAATATTGTAGTGCTGGGCTGGCTTGTCATATAATACGGTATATGCAGTGCGGTTAATTACAGAAAGTGCGTGACCTAGCGCAGTCACCCCGTTCTGGTGCCAGTAAATACAAATTAAACTAAAAATATAATGGTGGGAAAAAGAATCGTCACGAATTTTCATACTCTGAATTTTAAGAGAAGCCAAAAACACATCGGTTGAAATTGGACTTCATCGTATACTTAGACTGTTTTGTATGTCGATAGAACGTAAGTGTGTTTCCTAGAAATCAAGGTTTTCAACACATGACTACTCTAATAGTAAGAATAACAAGAGTAATGTATGAGGGTACCACTATAACCCCCTTGGAAAGATTTGCCAATTCTACCATTTCAACGAAAGTTGAGTGAATATATGAGGTGAAAAAGTGACCTATAAGAGGGAAATCGGAAATAACCCATACTTCGAAATGAATGCACGAAGTTCTTATGGCCCGCGGGAGAGTCCTATATCTATCTATTCGTCTTATCTGATAGGTAATATATGGTTTGATATAAAAAAATAAAAAAAACCCAATTTTTTCAATTTTTTTTCTTAAATTCTTTCCACAATCTGTGTAAACGATCAACCGGTTAAGACTACGAAACTTATTTACAGGAGAACGTTTCCTGATACTAACCAAGTGCTCTTTTTATCTCCTCGTAATCTGTGAAATATTTTGGCGCTTTCCCACCAAATCGAATTGAAGACAATGCATCAGAAAACGGAGCGTCCAGTGTATATTTCGAATGTGAGACACCTGTAAAAGGGAAATAATTAACATCTTGCGGTAAACTTAAACTTTCCTGGAAGTAAACTAGGGCAAAGAGCAGTCAATTGTGTAGCACAAGCCAAAAAACTTTGGATAATTGGGTTATCGATGTTTACTGTGGATTTTATTCACTCGTTTAAGAGGAAAACGAAGCGATCATTGGCTGATAAGACGAGCAAATATGAATACATAATCCTGCATTGTAGACCTTGGTAAAGGCCATACTATTATCACAGTTCCTATGGATACAATGTTTTAAATACTATACAAATTCGTATACGTTTATACAGTTAAACAAGCACATAGCTGAACCAACCCTTGAAGTTCGGAGGATTATCACCGAGGAACCTAAGCTCGTAATTTTCATGTTTATTTGGGACGAAGGATCCGTCGATCTTCTTTCCAATGCACTCTATCAGAAAGTTATGAAATGCTAACGCGAATTTCGATTTCAAATACAGGTTATGGCGATTGTTACCTAAAGTATTTTGACTTAAATATAATCGACACGTGACATCTCGAGATGAACAATTTTGATTTGGACTTAGGGCTTAAGTCCAATTAATGAACAACTTACCCCTTGGTCCGTCCTTCTTAAAGCATTCCATGATATCTTTATAAACTTCAGATAGCCATGGGATTCCTTCGCAAAACACAGCTGGTGCGCCCCCGCCTTCTGCTGTACAGAGAGCTTTGCGTCTGTCAGGGGGCAAGTAGAACGTATCATTTTCTAAGTCTGCTTCAATGATCCTGGCAACTGCCATTGCTCCAAGCCACTCGCGGACGTATCTGGTGAGCAATATTGGCACAAAATGGAGGGAACAGAGATTAGAAAATTATAATAGAACGTATTAGATTATTACCATCAGGGGTGGGATATCTAGAATTATCCAGAATGCCTTTACTGCTACTCGCCATTTTTATTATCATTCAATCATTGAAAATATATTTGTGTAGGAATCGTCAATGTCGAGATGGCCGTGTTTTACATGGTGTATTGTACAGTATCCGCTATTTGTTGTCGTGTTGATTATCTTCATACACTAAGAAACCGTTTCCAATCTTCGTAAAAGACATTCAGCTTGCTTGACACCGTTACCTCGCTCATCCCTTTTTGCCACTCGAATACTCTACATTAACCATTCTCCGTTACAGTTATTAAGAAGATTGGGCAGATCGATTTGAAATTCCAGTATAAGTCAAATTATTCTAAAAATAATATATATTAAATTCATTACCGTCTGCATTATCTTGTAAAAGCTTGAAAATTGCATCGAAATGAATGCCAGATCAAAAAGTCATAAAGGGGTCAGGAAGACCTACATCGTAGGCACAATATATACCGCCCCAGCTGTGTGTCAAAATTAGAGTTTTAAACAATAATTCGGAGAGCAAATGCCATAATGTTTAATGACTCAATGGCTAATATATTTAACCTCATTTGGTTTTCCTGGCCAACACGAAATATTAGTATGCTAAATATGGTTTCTATATGTCTTTATACTGAGGGGCCGATATTTAGGAGAGTAGCCTATGACGTAGATAAGCAGCGGTTGAGAAGTGGCACTGACATGAATGGTGACGTCATGCTTGCCATAAACAAATCACAACAGGCGCTTATGGTGGTATTATTTGCTGTTTGTTGCCGTAAGACTTCTTGAACAATGTCATAGGAGTTTTCGCAAAATATTCCATGTGTTTATACAGTGTGAATGGTCATGGAAATTCCGAGATGCGGCCAAGTGTACAGGTGTATCTCCGGCAGTTAAACTATAAACGCTCACTTTACCGGTTTTTCTTCTACCGATTCGAAAAAAGAAAACATAAATCAAACCGTATATGTTGACTCAAATGTTATTATAGAGTATAAAAATCGGAGCTAAGGTGTCAACATTTCATCAATCAAATACTACATGAGGCGGAAATACGTGCATCCCACATAAGTGCATTCAGCCAGACTTGACAAACTAGGTCAACTAGTAAGCTGCGATTGATTTTTACGAAGGCCATTTGAGGGTTATCACCGTTTACACAATGAAGCGTGTATTTTCCATTCTTGTTAACCAACCTTTCTTTCAGTCCGGCAGCATCAGCAATTTCAGTGGAAGTTTTGGCTTCTCCAAGTGTGGCCATTGTGTTGAACAGACCACTAGCAGATCCTGCTGCAATGCCGAGAGCAGTGAAGCCCGATTGTGCGATTTCATTTACACGTTTTTCGAAGTCAACAGTAGATAATGATGCATCGTTGTTGGCTTCCATATTTCTAGGTCTTAAGTCTGTTGTAGTCTATATCTCTTTCGTTCAGCAGGCCAGCAAAGTCCACACCACACGTGCACACCTCTTTAAGTTTATTAGACGATCACAGCCCGGGGTCACAATGTGTCACAATATGTCTGCCCTATCGTTGAGGGCGTACAATAACACACTTTTGCAATGATCGGGTCGTCAAATAGTCTTATGTACGGATGGCAAACTCCTCCCTACACCAGACAAAATACGCAGGTCTCAAATCTCACACGTCCATCAGAAGAAACGATCAATCAGAAAGAGTATTACAAGTTCTACAGGGTATCAATTACATTTGTTAGGTGCATCTTCATTCATGGCAATGGGGCGTGAGTATATGCTCACCCTCAGGGAGACCCAATGCTTGCTAGTTTTACGTATAGCCTTAAGGCAGTATTTGTTTGAATAAAAAAACAGATAAAATTTTTATTTCCTTGTTTTTTTTACGACTTTTGAGATGACACTTCGTGTGCTGTTTTTCCTTAACTTCGTTTCAAGTTTTATTTCGGAAAGCAATCTCCTTTTCATATTGCAATGT
This sequence comes from Ptychodera flava, assembly GCA_001465055.1. Taxonomy (NCBI): domain Eukaryota; kingdom Metazoa; phylum Hemichordata; class Enteropneusta; family Ptychoderidae; genus Ptychodera; species Ptychodera flava. The sequence continues at coordinate 104,233 of LD354232.1, read as the reverse complement.
CGGTTTCATTTTCGCTAAATAAAGGGCCAATAGTTAGAATGAATCAATTACAAATCTGGTATATCTTTACTGATATTGGCAAACTAATAATTCCGGATAGACTTAAAGGCTGTTCAGTGGACAGAAAAGAAAGTGTCGAAGTCTCCGTTATGCTGTAAGGCTGCATTCACAAATACTTCTTGAGAAACGAGAGATAATTGACGGTTGGTTTTTAAAATATCAAGGGCAAGCTTACATGAGGGTTATTTCAAGGGATTTTGGGACTTAAAGGGGACTCGAAAAGAAAATGTCTCTGATTGATATGAAAAACATGTTTGTTTGTCTTTTAAATGAAAAGTCACAAAAACTGAACTGTATTGAATAAAACACACTAACTCTCTGTTGTGTTTATTATTACGAATACATACACAAATATACACGTAGTTTCTCATACCCATAGGCATTAACCCAGATCACATGGAACTGCTCCAGCCTCTTTGTTCTATTTGACGAGTGAAACATTGTAAAAATTAAATTTAAGTCCTGACTAGAATCCATTTGAAAATGTAATCAATAACAATGATTATGGTGTACACACTTATACAGAATATTTTGCCATGCTGTGAGGGATTAGAACAGGAAACTGCAGTTGATACAGAAAAAAAAACCAAAATAAAACATTGGCCAATGGTACTGCTAATATCCATTTTATATAATTACATGTATGTTCTTTATCTTCAGTTTTCCTGACAGGTGAGGGAAATAATCCTGTTTCCAAACCTTTTTTTTATTTTGTCGGTGTTTTTTTCTGTATTACAAGATGAAGTTTTCCTGTGAGAGTAAATATGTCAAACAGCGCAATTCTTCCATGGAAGAGAAACACACAGAGACACACAGAGACACACCCACATATACACACACACACAAAATCTGCCCATTCCGAAACATGCTAGCTTTATTTTGAAGGGAGTTTCAACGAAACCTCATGAAGTTATAACAAGTCAGGTAGGTTGCTTTGAACTCGTTTTGTGTTTGTTGGGAGAGGCATTTGAAAAAAAGGGAACTTTTTACTTTCCAACTAGAGGTGTTTGTGAGTACAGCCTTACAAATTTTATTGATGAATGGTCGTCGCTACCCCACATACGCGAGAGGACACTGGTGCTTCGATGATCAGTATCAGCCTTGATCAGGATACTTCCGGACTGTACAGTTACAATTTCTTGAACTTATTAATATAGTATTAACATTGTCAACGATTACATCATGATGATCATCCTAGTCAATGGAGACTAGGCTCCACACTGACGTTACTTTCCGAATTTAACCTTTTAAGTTAGAATGCGCCTCGGAACTTATATTCGGACTCTAACCTTAGTACAATATCTTTATGATTTACCATTGTGTTGGCTGATTTTGAAGTTTTCTGAGTAGATGAGATTTTCACCGTCTTCTTTTTATGAAAGTCGAGCGCTTCATTTTTCCCGTTGATTCAACACAGACATGGCCGCCATTTTGAATTCCAAACATTGTTAAATTTAAGGTAACTACGGTGATCTGAAAGTAGGACAGGTGTCCAAATTTTGCCAGATTCATCAAAGCAGAGGTTTTATATAATATCTGGTGGAAAATTTGTGTGAAAACATCATGTCACGATAAGAGTGACGTTACTCTTAGGTCGAGAGCGACGTTGCTCCAAGGTCGGTGAGAGCACTGATCGCAAATGACGTCATGTTTTTTTCTCTCATTTATATGCATAAATAAATATTTGTCCGCATTTTCCGCATTAACGACGACAATAAAACCTGCTAGTGTTACAATGGCAACTAAAAGTCACACTTATTCGTATGAATTTATGGCTCAGACTACAAGCTGCAACAACAGCCGCGCCTGTCCGAATTTCATGCAGCGTTGTCCGAAAGTCGCGCGCGTGCAGTTATTAGTTACAAACCTGAAATCGCGATCAACGCTATTTAAACATCATAATGCAGACAGCTTCCTATGGGTCATGATATTAAATATAAATTTTGAAACAAATATTTTATGAATTTACGTCGACTATTTTCCAGTGATTCCATATTTTATTTTTTGCCGAGGTTTCAGAGAACAGAACAGCACTCAAGACAGCTCTTTACAATGGAAGTATGAAAAGATCTTAAAATTTAAATAAAATCATGCTGTGCTGCATATATACTTTATCACATAAATAAATATAAATCATCAAAGATCACTTTGTCGAACGTTTTACTTAGAAAAGAGAGCAGTGACATCGCATTTGTTACTACTTTTGAAAATTGGTGGAACATTTCCTCGCTAAAACAGCCTTGGAAATGTTCCTTTTTCAATTGATGTATTTAATAAAATCATCGGTGGGTACAACGTTTTTAATAAAATACCTAATATGATATCTGGACCCTTGGCTTTATTAGCATCTCATGTTTAAGATGTTTGAGAATGTCAACACAAATGGCTAAATTGTATGATACATCATTTGTGACGTCATTAAAAGTGGAACAGCTGTGATTTGGTCGTCTTGAGTGAAAACGGACTGAAACAAAGCATTAAATTAAATTAATCTTCTGGTAAAAGTTCTGCTGCATTTTCTGGTATATGTACAGTGTTCCTGTCGACAATCGCATGTCTGTCATGAGATTCAATGCCAAAATTGACAAATGAATCTTAAATACTTGAATACATGTACAGGATATTTACATGCCAGGAGTGATATAATAGAGTTCAATTCTGACAAATATTTCTGCTTGCTTATCTATGAAATAGCTATTGAGGCAGTTTTAAAGTCTTTTATATGACAAATTTTATATAATCATCATATTTATTCAGTACTATAGGCCACCGGCCTTAATGTACAATTTTCATATTGAAAAGCTACAGTCACTAGAGGTTTCAAATAAAGTTACATTTCTAGTTTCCATCACCAAGCAGATGCTGACGTTGTTTAAAAGCATGGAATACATATTTTGATAGATTTTGCAAGATGCTTTCATTTTCTGATTGTAGTAATCGACCAAATTTCTATTTGATAGCAGGTGTGTAGTAAAATTGAGGAATGAAACGGGGTCTGATATTTTCATAGTGAAGACCAGGATAAAGTAAAGTTCGTCGTCTATATAATTACAGTTAAATGGACACAATCTCTCTTGAAGTGGAATTCCAAGTTTGCTTCCTTTTTGCACTAAAAGATTATGGGATGATACCCGAAGATGGGCTCAAGCCTTGCGATATATAGTAGTCTGAATACATTTAAGATATTTCTCACATTTGAAACCATTTTTAAAATTTGTTTACATATGTACGGAGACTACAGCTTCTCTCTATCTCACATTGCCATTCTTGTGCGATATCACAACACCTTTCTTTAAACAGTTGAAGTAAAAAAGTATAATCGATTGTTTGCTGATTTATCCTGAAGTCACCAAAACCATATTTATACAGCAAATGTTTTACATGTCAAGCCCAACAGTTTCACTTTTTTCTGCTCGATCATACTGGTATTTGTAACAATCATAGACAATTTCAGGGCATTCAGGGTGAAAACACTTTATCAAAAAACGTAAAATTTCCATATCAAGGTAAGTTTTAATGGGATATCTTCCCGATTCTTCTATTACAGAAGAATTTGTTGTGTTCATATTTACACCTAAGAGAAATTTTTAGAATTAATGCTTGATTTTTTCAACATCGGCACAATCTCGTGTCCTCCAAATAGCACCACCGTAAAGGATAGGAAGTATCTTACAATCAAATATGTGAAATGCAATGTTAGGATGAAGCCCATCAAATCTGTATAAAGTGCTCTCAAGATTGTACAAAGCCTTCATGGCTTGATCAGCAATGTGTTTTTGTGCCTGATACAAGACACCTGAACTTGAGAGAATAACCCCTAAATAATTATACTTTGAAACTACTTCAATTTCTTTACATCCCCAGTACCATTTCTCGGTCTTTTTTAAGCGAATTCCTTTTCGTAACACACTTTCTTGCTTTTGCCAAGGTTTACTGTCAATCTCCAACGTTTACAATAATCATAAAGACGGTTAAGGAGTCGCTGCAAACCTTTTGGGGTGCTAATAAAAAGAGACAGATCGTCAGCAAGTACAGAAGCTTCAACGTATAAGAGTACACAACAGTTTCTGTACCACATTTCAATGCTTCTTCCAAGTCATTAATATCAAAACAAACCAATGACAATGACAAAGTTGTATATTTAGCGGATGCGTAGACATAATAATTGTTGCATTCAGTGCTGTTTGCTAATAACATGTAATATGCAGAATGTTTAAATTTACGTAAGCTGAGTTAGTTTATGTCCCCTCACCAATTTAGTCAGGTTACCACCCCGTTAAATATAGATAGTTTTACTTTTGGATTTTCTCTTAACAATAATATATCACCAGAAGTTTTCACTCCGACCGTTTCTACTTTAATTTCCTACAGTAAAAGGCTTCATCATAAGTATAATATTGTTGAGTATGGAAGCAATCAAAACCTGCTTCAGCAAGCATTTCTAATGCTCGTTCTCTTCCCCACATCGCCCCGAGTGCCATGCTTTCACCCTCGCCGGCGAGGGACATCGGCACACAGCGGAAAAGACTAGAGGTGTACAGAACTGAAGACAAGGGTGTGTTTATATTGCCAGCAAGCTTGCTATGTGATGCAACATCAACCATAACAAAATAACCGTCGTCTTTCAGAATATCTTTAACCCCTTTCAAAAATAGGTCGGGCCTTGGCAGGTCGTGTACCAAGTCCCTACACCAGACAAGATCGAATTTCAAACTCCAATCCTCCCATTCTACAGACTTCATCGCATCACCGAGGTGGAAGGTGATGTTCGAGAGTTGCATGGATGCTGCGCGAGATTTGGCCATAACGATGGCATTCTCCATCAGGTCGACGCCGTGGAACTCTTTTTGTGGATATTCACGCGCCAAGAGACACAGAGAAAACCCAGTGCCGCATCCTATGTCACAGACAGACGACGATGTCTCTGGAGATTTAAAAAAAGAAACATAATTAAGGTAAGCGGGAAGATTGAATACCTTGCAAGGAGGAAACTGGTTGATGAAAGGATGCATAACAAGCGACATTGGCCGATAAAGCTCGGGCTCTTATGTAGAGAATACCTATTTGTGACATAGGTGTTGGCTAAGAAGGTGATAACCTGACTAAAATGGTAAAATAGCCGAAAAAATACATAATTGAAAAATTGAAAAAATTTTGACCCCAAAAAGTTGCAGATTTCATCATAATTTGAATTGGCATATCTTAGTCATCCCTATAAGCCTGTGAACCAAATATCACAGCTGTCAGACAAGCGATTTCGGTGAAAAAAAAATTGACAAAAAATAACAAAAATTGCCTTTAAAATACAAATTTGCATATTTTATCACGTTTTGAAGTATTCTGAATAAGGTCATCCCTAGCGACATGTATACCAAATATTAAAGCTATTAAACAAGCCGTTAAGGAGAAGATTTTTCCAAAAGTGACAAATTTAGCACATTGGTCCAGCCGTTTTGAAGAAGAAGCTTTGAATGTAAAATCTTGATGGACGACGGTCGACAGACGACAGACGACACCACACATCAACCTTATCTGACAGCTGAGCTAATTAGGAAGCTTAAGTCACCTGTAGGAACCACTTGTGACAATCGCTGTATTGGCAAACACTAAATTAGACCAATTTATGGATCATGGATGACCTCCGGATAGTCTAGAGGCTAGTAGAAATTGTTGCATGCTTGAAATACACAGATTTCAATCCGCAAGGTATTGATTGGCAAGGTATGTAGACGTAAACAATATTTCTGTAATACGTGTGCATCATACCTAAGTTTCATTGAGTCACAACGATAAACCACTATGATGACTCGTTTCGAAGACAAGATATTCGGGCGGCTACCGTGTATTCAATAGGTTAATGTTTAAAAAAAATCTTACGACATAATGCAATTGCATTTAAAAATTTCGAAAATGTTACTGTCGTTTATGACAATTCAAAAAGAACAAATTATTGACAAACAAATTTGTAACAAGCATTTCACACTTGCACTAATTTGAAATCTGCGGTTTAACCAAAGCACCCATTTATTTCATGCTTCGTATCGATGACCACATTCATGTGACTACAAATGCTGCACATTTAGTTTCACTGGTCTAAGTACTCTTTCATAAAAAAGTTCCGGCTTTCCGTAATAGTCTGACACGTATGTTTCAGAAAAAAGCCTGGCTTTTCTATACCATAATAGAATCATTAACACTTGTACGAGCACACTAATACATTGCGGATTGAAATCTGTGTATTTCAAGTATATTCCGTTACCGCTACCCCCGCTACCGCTCGCTACGTAGAGACCTCGGGGGAAAAAAATTGTGCCTCGAATCCTGCATTGTATACATGGCAGTAAAAAGTCTGGTCTGCCGTGCATACAGCATGTATCATGCAGACCTGCATTATTTGAGAACAATGAAACTTTGTAACTAACAATATTGTAGTGCTGAACTGGCTGGTCATATAATACGGTATATGCAGTGCGGTTAATTACAGAAAGTGCGTGACCTTGCGTAGTCTCCCCGTTCTTGTGCCATTAAATAGAAGTTAAACTAAAAATATAATGGTGGGAAAAAGAATCGTCACGAATTTTCATACTCTGAATTTTAAGAGAAGCCAAAAACATATCGGTTGAAATTGGACTTCATCGTATACTTAGACTGTTTTTATGTCAGTAGAACGTAATTGTGTTTCCTAGAAATCAAGCTTTTCAACACATGACTACTCTAACAGTAAGAATAACAAGAGTAATGTATGAGGGTACCACTATAACCCCCTTGGAAAAGATTTGCCAATTCTACCATTTCAACGAAAGTTGAATAGAGAATATGTGGTGAAAAAGTGGCCTATAAGAGGGAAATTGGAAATAACCCATACTTTGAAATGAATGCACGAAGTTCTTATGGAGAGTCCTATATCTATCTATTCGTCTTATCTGATAGGTAATATATGGTTTGATATTAAAAAAAACAACATTTTTTCAATATTTTTTCTTAAATTCTTTCCACAAACTGTGTAAACGATCAACCGGTTAAGACTATGAAAATTATTTACGGGAGAACGTTTCCTGATACTAACCAAGTGCTCTTTTTATCTCCTCGTAATCTGTGAAATATTTTGGCGCTTTCCCACCAAATCGCATTGAAGACAATGCATCAGAAAACGGAGGGTCCAGTGTATATTTCGAATGCGGAACACCTGTAAGGGAAATAATCAAAATCTTGCGATAAGATTAAACTTTCATGGAGGTAAACCAGGGCAAAGAGCAGTCAATTACGTAGCACAAGCCAATAACCTTCGGGTAATGGGGTTATCGATGTTTAATGTGGATTGTATACACTCGTTTAAGAGGAAAACGAAGCGATCATTGGCTGATAAGACGAGCAAACATGAGTAGTATATATTCCTGCATTGTAGACCTTGGTAAAGGCCATACTATTATTATCACAGTTCCTATGGATACAATGTTTTAAATACTACAACAATTTGTATACATTTATACAGCTTAAAAAGCAAATAGCTTGACCAACTTTTGAAGTTCGGACGATTATCATCGAGGAACCTAAGCTCGTAATTTTCAAGTTTATTTTGGTTGGAGGGTTGGTCGATCTTCTTTCCCTTGCACTCAATCAGAAAGTATGAAATGCTAACGCGAATTTCGATTTCGAATAGAGGTGATTAATTATAATCGACACGTGACACCTCGCGATGAACAGTTTTGATTTGTACTTAAGGCTTAATAAACAACTTACCCCTTGGTCCGTCCTTCTTAAAGCATTCCATGATATCTTTATACACTTCAGATAGCCATGGGATTCCTTCGCACAACACAGCTGGGGCGCCCTCGCCTTCTGCTGTACAGAGAGCTTTGCGTCTGTCAGAGGGCAAGAAGAACGTATCATTTTCTAAGTCTGCTTCAACGATCCTGGCAACCACCATTGCTCCAAGCCACTCGCGGACGTATCTGGTGAGCAATATTTGGCACAAAGTAGAGGGGACAGAGAAATTATTAGATAATTATAATAGAAAGTATTAGATTATTTCCATCATGGGTGGGATATCTATAATTAACTAGAATGCCTTCACTGCTACCCGCCATTTTTATCGTTCAATCATTGAAAAAATATTTGTGTAGGAATCGTCAATGTCGAGATGGCCATGTTTTACATTGTGTATTGTACTGTATTCGCTACTTGTTGTCCTGTAATTCTCTTCATACACTAGAAAACCGTTTCCAATTTTCGTAAAAGACATTAAGCTTGCTTGACGCCCCTGCCTCGCTCATTCACTTTTTTGCCACTCGAATACTCTACATTCCATCTTCTGTTACAGTAATTAAGAAGATCGGGCAGATCAATTCGAAGATCCTGGATAAGTAAAATTATTCTAGATATTATTTATTAAATTAATTACCGTCTGCATTATCTTGTAAAAGCTTGAACATTGCATCGAAATGAACACCAGAACAAAAGTTATAAAGGGGTCAGGAAGACCTACATCGTACGCACAATATATACCGCCCCTGCTGTGTTAAAATTGGAGTTTTAAACAAAAGTTCAATTCGGAGAGCAAATGCCATAATGTTGAAAGACTCAACAGCTGCTATATTTAACCTCATTTGGTTTTCCAGGCAAACACAAAATATAAGTATGCTAAATATGGTTTCTATGTCTTTATTTGAGGGAGCCGATATTTAGGACAGTAGCCTATGACGTAATAGGCGATGATTGAGAAGTACAGTAGTGGCACTGACATGAACTGGTGACGTCATGCTTGCCACAAACAAATAACAACAGGCGCTTATGGTTGTATTATTTGCTGTTTGTTGCCGTAAGATTTCTTGAGTGATGTCATAGGAGTTTTCGCAAAATATTCCATGTGTTAGCAATGTGAATGGTCCTGGGAATTCCGAGATGCTCTCGGCCAAGTATACAGGTGTATCTCTGGCAGTTAAACTATAAAACGCTCACGTTACCGGTTTTCTTCTACCGATTTATAAAGCAAAAAACAAAAAATAACATAAATAAACCGTATATGTTGACGTCAAATGTCATTATAAAGTATAAAAATTGGAGCTAAGGAGTCAACATTTCATCAATCAAATACTACATGAGGCGGAAATGTGTGCAACCCACATAAAGGAGTGCATGCAGCCAGACTTGACAAACTAGGTCAACTAGTAAGCTGCGCTTGATTTTTACACGAAGGTCATTTTAAGGTTATCACCGTTTACACAATGAAGCGTGTATTTTCCATTCTTTTTAACCAACCTTTCTTTCAGTCCGGCAGCATCAGCAATTTCAGTGCAAGTTTTGCCTTCTCCAAGTGTTGCCATTGTGTTGAACAGACCACTAGCAGATCCTGCTGCAATGCTGAGAGCAGTGAAGCCCGATTGTGCGATTTCGTTTACACGTTTTTCGAAGTCAACTGCAGATAATGATGCATCGTTGATGGCTTCCATATTTCTTAGCCTTAAGTCTGTTGTAGTCTATGTCTCTTTCGTTCAGCAGGCCAGCAGAGTCAAGGCCACTCGTGCACACCTCTTTAAAAGGTCACAGCCCGGGGCCACACTGTGTCACAATGTGTCAGCCCTATCGTTGAGGGCGTACAATAACACACTTTTGCAATGATCGGAAAGGGTCGTCAAATAGTCTTATGTACAGATGGCAAACGCCTCCCTACATCTAACA
>LD354232.1:73308-94373 GCA_001465055.1 Ptychodera flava | reverse complement strand
AGATGACACTTCTTGTGCTGTTTTTCCTGAACTTGGTTTCAAGTTTTATTTCTGAAAGCAATCTCCTTTTGATATTGCAATGTCGGTTTCATTTTCGCTAAAAAAGGGCCAATGGTTTGTACGAATCAATTACAAATCTTGTATATCTTTACAGATATTGGCAAAGTAATAATTCCGGATAGACTTAAAAGCTGTTCAGTAGACAGAAAAGAAAGTGCCGAAGTCTCCGTTATGCTACAAGGCTGCATTCACAAATACTTCTTGAGAAAGGAGAGATAATTGACGGTGGGTTTTTAAAATATCAAGGGTAAGCTTACATGGGGGTTATTTAAAGGGATTTTGGGACTTAAAGAGGACTTGAAACGAAACTGTCTCTGATTGATATGAAAAACGTGTCTTTTAAATGAAAAGTCACAAAAACTGAACTGTATTGAATAAAACACACTAACTCTCTGTTGTGTTTATTATTACGAATACATACACAAATATACAGTACTTTCACACACCCATAGGCATTAACCCAGATCACATGGAACTGCTCCAGCCTCTTTGTTCTATTTGACGACTGAAACATTCTAAAAATTGAATTTAAGTCCTGACTAGAATCCATTTGAAAATGTAATCAATAACAATGATTATGGTGTACACACTTATACAGAATATTTTGCCATGCTATGAGGATTAGAACAGGAAACTGCAGTTGATACAGAAAAAAACAAAATAAACCATTGGTCAATGGTACGGCTAATATCCATTTTATATAATTACATTTATGTTCTTTATCTTCAGTTTTCCTGACAGGTGAGGGAAGTAATCCTGTTTCCAAAGCTTTTTTTTATTTGGTCGCTTTTATTTCTGCATTACAAGATGAAGTTTCCTGTGAGAGTAAATATGTCAAACAGCGCAATTCTTCCTTGGAAGAGAAACACACAGAGACACACAGAGACACACCCACATATACACACACACAAAATCTGCCCATTCCGAAACACGCTAATTTTATTTTGGAGGGAGTTTCAAAGAAACCTCAACAAGTTATAGCAAGTCAGGGAGATTGCTTTGAACTCGTTTTGTGTTTGTTAGGAGAGGCATTTGAAAAAAGGGATTTTCTTACTTTCCCCCTAGAGGTGTTTGTGAGTACAGCCTTACAAATTTTATTGATGAATGGTCGTCTCTACCCCACATACGCGAGAGGACACTGGTGCGTCGATGATCAGTATCAGCCTTGATCAGGATACTTCCGGACAGTAGTTACAATTTCTTGAACTTATTGTATAGTATTAACATTGTCAATGATGACATCATGATGATGACCCTAGTCAATGGAGACTAGGCTTCTCAATGACGTTACTTTCCGATTTTAAAGTTTTAAGTTAGAATGCGCCTCGGAATTTATATTCGGACTCTAACCTTAGTACAATAATTTTATGATTTCCTATTGTGTTGGCTCATTTCGAAGTTCTCTGTGTAGATGAGATTTTCACCGTCTTCTTTTTATGAAAGTCAAGCGCTTCATTTTCCCATTGATTCAACACAGACATGGCCACCATTTTGAATTCCAAATATTGTTAAATTTAAGGTAACTACGGTGGTCTGAAAGTAGGACAGGTGTGCAAAATTTTGCCAGATTCATCAAAGCAGAGATTCTTGAGATTTTATATAATATCTGGTGGAAAATTTGTGTGAAAACATCATGTCAAGATAAGAATGACGTTGCTCTTAGGTCGAGAGCGACGTTGCTCCAAGGTTGGTAAAAGCAATGATCGCAAATGACGTCATGTTTTTCTCTCATTAATATGCATAAATAAATATTTATCCGCATTTTCAGCATTAACGACGACAATAAAACCTGCTAGTCTTACAATCGCAACTAAAAGTCACATTATTCGTATGAATTTATGGCTCAGACAACAGGCTGCAACAATAGCCGCGCATGCAACGATAAAATTTGTTCGAATTTCAGGCAGCATTGTCCCAAAGTTGCGCACGTGCAGCTATTATTAGTTACAAAGCTAAAATCGCGATCAACGCTATTTAAATATCATAATGCAGACAAATTTTGAAACAAATATTTTATGAATTTACGTCAACTATTTTCCAGTGATTCCATATTTTATATTTGCCAAGGTTGCAGAGAACAGAACAACACTCAAGACAGCTCTTTACAATGGAAGTATTAAAAGATCTGAAGGTTTGAACCTTAGTAAAATTTAAATAAAACCATGCTGTGCTACATATATACTTTATAACATGAGTAAATATAAATCATCAAAGATCACTTTCTCGAATGTTTTACATGGAAAAGAGAGAAGTGACACTGGTCTATACTTGGTGACATCGAATTTGTTACTACTTTTGAAAATTGGTGGAACATTTCCTCACTAAACCAGCCTTGGAAATGTTCCTTTCTCAATTGATGTATTTAATAAAATCATCGGTGGGTAAGCAAATTGCACCAGGGTTTTTAATACAATACCTGATATGATATCTGGACCCTTGGCTTTATTAGAATCTCATATGTAAGATGTTTGAGAATGTCTACACAAATGGCTACATTGTATGATGCATCATTTATGACGTCATTAAAAGTGGAACAGTGGTGATTTGGTCGTCTTGAGTGAAAATGGACTGAAACAAAGCATTAAATTAAATTAATCTGCTGGTAAATGTTCTGCTGCATTTTCTGTATATATGTTCTGTATAAATGTTCTGCTGCATTTTCTGGTATATGTACATTGTTCCTGTTGACAATCACATGTCTGTCATGAGATTCAATGCCAACATTGACAAATGAACCTTAAATACTTTAATACATGTACAGAATGTTTGCATGCCAGGAGTGATATAATAGAGTTCAATTCTGACAAATATTTCTGCTTGTTTATCTATGATACACCTATTGAAGCATTTTTAAAGTCTTTTATATGACAAATTTTATATTATCATCATATTTATTCAGTACTTTATGCCACTGGCCTTAATGTACAATTTTCATATTGAAAAGTTACAGTCACTTGAGGTTTCAAATAAAGTTACATTTCTAGTTTCCATCGCCAAGCAGACGCTGACGTTGTTTAAAAGCATGGAATACATATTTTGATAGATTTTGCAAGATGCTTTCATTTTCTGAAGCAATCAAAACCTGCTTCTGCAAGCATTTCTAATGCTCGTTCTCTTCCCCACATCTCCCCGAGTGCCATGCTTTCACCCTCGCCGGCGAGGGACATCGGCACACAGCGGAAAAGACTAGAGGTGTACAGAACTGAAGATAAGGGTGTGTTTATATTGTCAGCAAGCTTGCTATGTGATGCAACATCAACCATAACAAAATAACCGTCGTCCTTCAGAACATCTTTAACCCCTTTCAAAAATAGGTCGGGCCTTGGCAAGTCGTGTACCAAGTCCCTACACCAGACAAGATCGAATTTCAAACTCTAGTCCTCCCATTCTAATGCCTTCATCGCGTCACCGAGGTGGAAAGTGATGTTCGAGAGTTGCATGGATGCTGCGCGAGATTTGGCCATAACGATGGCATTCTCCATCAGGTCGATGCCGTGGAACTTTTTTTCTGGATAACCACGCGCCAAGAGACACAGAGAAGACCCAGTGCCGCACCCTATGTCACAGACAGCCGACGATGTCTCTGGAGATTAAAGAAGACATAACTAAGACAAGCGAGAAGATTGAACACATTTCAAGGAGGAAACTGTCCATTGACAGGCTGCAAAACAAGCGACAGTGGCCGACAGAGCTTCAGTGTGTTATGTAGAGAATAGCAATTTGTGACACGTTGTGATGAAGAAGGTGGAAATCTTTGACAGCTGACGTCAGGTATCCACCTGACCAAAAATGGCAAAAATAGCCGCACAAATACATAATTTCATCGTGATTTGAATGTATCACATTATTATCATCCCTAGTAAGGGAGCCTTTAGTAATTACAGGGGGTGGACTAGGTAAATTCCGTGCGCATCTGTACCGTAATATGTGAACCTCCCCTATCCTTGTGTCGAAAATGTGACCCTCCCCCGTGTCCGGCATTCTAAAACTTGACCCTCCCCAGTCACTGCAGCATTCTCACAACGAATAATTAAACTCAGACACAAAATCAGCTAATTTACATACTAATAAGTTTAATTGTTATGTACTACCCGTAACACGAAAGCGGAGCGTTTCGACTGTTTGCAACAATCATAAATTGTAGTCCCAGTGAGTGTAAAAGTATACAACGTTTTAATTGTTTTTTACGGTTAGTGCAGTGAGTGCCGACAAAAGTTAAGTTGCTACAATGACAGTTGCCATCAAAACGCTGGTCACAATACCCAGGCCACTCACACGAGTTCAAAAAAATACGTTTGCACATACTCCGTCAAAATGTTGCAGGTAAATTTGCTGGGTAGGGAATACCGCTCAGGGAAACCTGTCAGTGAAGAACTAGCTAGTGGATAACCTCCTTGTTAACCACATCAGACAAAATGGTGGCGACAAATTTACTGGTACCGTGCCGAGAAGGAGATTCAGGAAAGCGCCAAAAAATTCAAGTTTTCCAGGTACAGTGTAAAAAGGATCTGGGATGGCTATGTAGAAAATGGAAATTGCACTGCCGTGAAGAAACAAGTCAGATGACACCGAGTACTTCTGGAAAATGACATTGCTTTACTGGAGAATCTAAAGACGAAAGACCCGTCAATCACGTACAGAGCCACGAAACAGCAGCTAGAGAAGTTTTCACCAGAAGTCGCCTTACCTCGACTATGACAGTATGTAGGGCGGTCAAGTGGAATGACTGAATTTTCATTGGACAGTGGGTCGGAAGTCTTTTCCCGCGTGTGGTAAATGCGATAGTGACAATTTGTTGGTTTGCGGGAAACGACTTGATTAACAACAAAGCACGGAGTAAAATATTACAATATGCGTATCAATGCTTTTGCACTACCGTCAAAACAACCAAACGTTGATACTTTTACACTCACAACGTACAAAAGAAATGACTATTGCAAACAGTCGAAACGCTCCGCTTTTGTGTTACGGATAGTATGTTATAGACAGAAATTACAGGGGCTGGCATTTTTGGAGGGAGGGTTGCAATTTATCATGCAAGCCTTTTTGAAGGGTCATGCATTTGCGGGAGGTCACCATATTTTGCGCAACTGTAAGGAGGCAAGATGTGGTTGATATATTGTTTCACCCAAAAATATCAAATCATAATACACGGGAGTCTATCAGGCAAATTATTGACCATTTTCCCTCCCCACAACAAGCTATATCTACACATTTATATATGTTTGATAATATAAGTAAATGTACTTTCCTTGAAGTGAGAATTAAAGCGTGCATGTATGTACAAGAAATTGGATATTGGGATTTCATTGAAAATGTTGATTTACTATACATGGTATTATATGAGGAAACTGTGAATATTTTTTTTCCAGTACTGTAACAACATCAAGTAAATCTGTGTATTTATGTATGATTGATTATTGATATTAATGTATTTGATCAGACTAAGGTGGTTACAAGTGGATATGTGTGCAAGAAAGTGGATTTTGGAATTTCTCCAAACTGTTGATTCACTATAGTGTATATGGAAACTATATTAATGTACTTGATTAGACTAGGATGGTTAAGGATGTGTGTGCATGAAATTGGCTTTCGAATTTCACCAAAATGTTGAATTCACTATACATGGTAGTCTATGAGAGAACTATGATCAATTTTTTACCAATATAAAAAATAAAACTAACAATCTCTGCGCATTTTATACACATTGGGTAATTGATATATACTTTTTCCTCTTTCCAACATGTTTTTGTCTCTTGTCTTTCATCAGTTGTAACTGTTCAAGGTGTTTAATGTGGGACACTACTGCATCTTTTTTGCCTATGAAGCTTGTCGATAATGTGTATGTATTTAAAAGAATCAGAATCGGCGATTTCCTTTTCAGGAAATATCAAATGAACATTCAAAGGTTTGTCCGTAAAATCATCTTCTGCTGTGAAGTGTCTGGTCTGCCATTTATATATCATGTAGACCTGCATTATTTAAGAACAATGAAAATGTGTAACTAACAATCTTGTAGTGCTGAACTGGCTTGTCATATAATACGGTATATGGAGTGCAGATAATTACAAGAAGTGTGAGAGATAACGTAATGACCCTATTCTGGTGCACATAATGATGAGGAAAAGGATCGTGATGAATTTTCATTCTCTGAATTTTAAGAGAAGCCAAAAACCAAACTTATCGGTTAAAATCGGACTTCATCATGTACTTAAACTGTTTCGTATGCCAGTAGAATGTGAGTGCGTGTCCTTAAAATCAAGGTTTTCAACACAGAGTATGTATTAGGGTACCACTATAACCCAATTCTACCATTTGAACGAAAGTTGAATTGCGAATAGGAAGTGCAACAGTGGCCGAAATGAGGGGAATTGGAAATAACCCATACTTCAAAATGAACGCGCCAAGTTCTTCTTAAGAATTATGTGTCTCTATGTGTTGTCTGAGAGATAATATATAGTCTAATATGAAAAATATATTTTCACAATTTTTCCTATATTCTGTCCATAATCTGTGCAAATTGTTAAGACCGTGTAAATTATTTGCGGGAGAACATTTCCTGATACTAACCAATTGTTCTTTTTATCTCCTCGTAATCTGTGAGATAGTTTGGCGCTTTCCCTCCAAGTCGAATTGAAGACATTGCATCAAAAAACGGAGGGTCCAGTGTATATTTCGAATGTGAGACACCTGTAAGGGAAATAATTAAAATCTTGCGATAAGATTAAACTTTCATGGAGGTAACCAGGGCAAAGAGCAGTTTATGACGTAACACAAGCCAATTACCTTCGGATAATGGGGTTATCGATGTTTAATGTGGATTGTATGCACTCGTTTAAGAGGAAAACGAAGCGATGATTGGCTGATAAGACGAGCAAATATGAGTACATAATCCTGCATTGTAGACCTTGGTAAAGGTCAAACCTTTATCACATTTCCTATGGATACAATGTTTTAAATACTATACAAATTTGTATACGTTTATACAGTTAAACAAGCAGATAGCTTAACCAACCCTTGAAGTTCAGAGGATTATCACCAAGCTCGTAATTTTCAATTTCATTTGGGACGGAGGGTTCATCGATCTCCCTTCCAATGCACTTTGTCAGAAAGTATGAAATGCTAATGCGAATTTCGACTTCAAATATACGTTATGGCAATTGTTATGTATTTTGACTCATAATCGACACGTGACATCTCGCGATGAACAGTTTTGATTTGTACTTAAGGTTTAAGTCCAATTAATAAACAACTTACCCCTTGGTCCGTCCTTCTTAAAGCATTCCATGATATCTTTATACACTTCAGATAGCCATGGGATTCCTTCGCACAACACAGCTGGTGCGCCCCCGCCTTCTGCTGTACAGAGAGCTTTGCGTCTGTCAGGGGGCAAGTAGAACGTATCATTTTCTAAGTCTGCTTCAACGATCCTGGCAACCACCATTGCTCCAAGCCACTCGCGGACGTATCTGGTGAGCAATATTTGGCACAAAATAGAGGGAACAGAGAAAATATTACAAAATTATAATAGAACGTATTACTACCGTGACCATCATGGTGGGATATCTAGAATGATCTAGAATGCCTTCACTGCTACCCTCCATTTTTATCGTTCAATCATTGAAAAAATATTTGTGTAGGAATCGTCAATGTCGAGATGGCCGCGTTTTACATGGTATATTGTACTGTATTCGCTAGTTGTTGTCGTGTTGATTCTCTTCATACACTAAGGAACCGTTTCCAATCTTCGTAAAAGACATTAAGCCTGCTTGACGCCCCCTGCCTCGCTAACCCCTTTTTGCCACTCGATTAATCTACATCAACCACCTTCTGTTACAGTAATTAAGAAGATCGGGCAGATTGATTTGAAATTCCAGGATAAGTCAAATTATTCTAACAATATTAAATTAATTATCGTCTGCATATAGCTTGAACAATGCATCGACAAGAAGCCTAGAACAAAAAGTCATAAAGAGGTCAAGGAGACCTACATCGTAGGCACCGCCCCTACTCTGCGTGAAAAGTGGAGTTTTGAACCGTAGGTCGGAGAGCAAATGCCATAATGTTGAATGACTCGGTGGCTGCTATATTTAATCTCATTTGGTTCCCCTGACCAACACGAAATATAAGTACACTAAATAAGGTTTCTATATGTCTTCATACTGAGGGAGTCGATATTTAGGAGAGTAGTATGACCTAAATTGGTATTCGTTGAGATTTGGCACTGACATGAACTGGTGACGTCATGCTTGCCATAGACAAATAACAACAGGCGCTTATGGTGGTATAATTTACTGTTTGTTGCCGTAAGACTTCTTGAACAACGTCATAGGAGTTTTCGCAGAATATTCAATGTGTTTATAGTGTGAATGGTCCTGAAAATTCCAAGAGGCCCCGGGTGAGAGGGTCTCTACCAAGTATTGGTACAGGTATACCCCGGTGGTATGGAAGACCGGTCACGACATGCGACATGCGAGTTTTTTAAACTGCGATCCGCGGTTAGGGTTAGGGTTAGGGTTAGGGGTTAGGGTTAGGGTTAGGGTTAGGGGTTAAGGTTAGGGTTAGTAAGGGTTAGGGGTTAGGGTTATGGTTAGGTCGCAGATCACAGTTTAAAGAGGCAGGTCGCATGTCGCAGGTCGTGACCGGTCTTCCATACGGTGGTGTACCTTGGACAGTTAAACTATAAACGCTCACTTACAGGTTTTTCTTCTACCGATTTAAAAATTCTAAATCAAACCGGATATATTGACGTCAAATGTCATATGAAAAATAAAAATGGAGCTAAGGAGTCAACATTTCATCAATAGTCCATGAATAAAAGTACTACGTGAGGCGGAAATGCGCACCGAAGGAAGTGATGCACTATGACGCTGACATATTTGACAAACTAGGCCGCTCAACAAGTCAGCCGCGCTTGATTTTTACACAAAGTTCATTTAAAGGGTATCGCCGTTTACACAGTTACGCGTGCATTTTCCATTCTTTTTAACCAATCTTTCTTTCAGTCCGGCAGCATCAGCAATTTCAGTGCAAGTTTTGGCTTCTCCAAGTGTGGCCATTGTGTTGAACAGACCACTAGCAGATCCTGCTGCAATGCCGAGAGCAGTGAAGCCCGAATGTGCGATTTCATTTACACGTTTTTCGAAGTCAACTGCAGATAATGATGCATCGTTGATGGCTTCCATATTTCTAGTTCTTAAGTCTGTTGTAGTTTATATCTCTTTCGTTCAGCAGGCCAGCAAAGTCCACACCACACGTGCACACCTCTTTAAGTTTATTGAACGATCACAGCCCGGGGTCACAATGTGTCACAATGTGTCAGCCCTATAGTTGAGGGCGTGCATTAACACACTTTTGCAATGATCCGAAAGGGTTGTTAAATAGTCGTATGTACAGATGGCAAACGCCTCCCTACATCTGACAAACTACATAGAAGGTTTTTGTTCAAATCTCACACGTTCCCCATCAGGGACAACGATCAGTCTGAAAGAGTATAGCACGTCCTACAGGGTATCAATTACATTCGTTAGGTGGGCATCTTCACTCATGGCAATGGGGCGTGTGTATATGCTAACACCGACCCCAATGCCTGTTAGTTTTACGTACAGCCTTAAGGCGGTATTTTTTAAAGAAAAAAAAAACAGATTATCTTTTATTTCCCTGTCTTTGACGGCTTTTGAGATGACACTTCATGTGCTATTTTTCCTGAACTTGGTTTCAAGTTCTGAGAAAGCAATATCCTTTTCATATTGCAACATTGGTTTCATTTTTGCTACAAAGGGCCAATAGATAGTAGGAATCGATTACAAATCTTGCATCTTTACTCTGATTTTGGCAAAGTAATAATTCCGGATAGACTTTAATGAGAAAGTGTCGAAGTTTTCTATTCATTTATTTCGAACTACAACATAGATATGACACAGTTTAAACCATATACATCCGCACTTACGGGGGGATTTTAGTTAAAATCATACAGCTTGTGTTACAAGAAAAGAAACTAGTAACAACAAACGACACACAATGAGGGCAAAGCATAAAATCAAAAACAAACACTGGTGGCTATTATTTTTAACCTCGAATGATCACCTAGTGCATAAACCTTCGTAAGAGGCAAACTATAGATCTTCGTAACACAACCAGTTGATTACTATCACACTGTACATGTTGTACATTATCTACTGGTATAGTGTTTATTGCCATTGTTTGTAATGGAATTTTTGTTCAGACTAACAGTCACCTAACTCTAAGTATGCTTTTTGTACTTATACAAGTATAACCTTTGTTTTCAAGCATTGCTTTCAACGTGCTTAATGAAGAGCATAAGATACACTGTATTGTAAATGTAAGATGATTTTTTTGGACTTGTGACCCATAAACCGATGGGAAAGTTAAAGTTTATGCGATTGATCCAAGTTGTGTTTTTTTCTGTGTTTGTTTTTTTTGCTTGCTGGCTGGTAGGTTTTTCAAAAATCCAAGGACCGCAAACAAAGAATTTTCTTTACACGGCCCTATAGTATTAACATTGTCAAGGATGACGTCATGGAGACTAGGCTTCTCACTGACGTTAGTGCCCTATCTTTACCTCTTTACTTAGAATGAGCGCCTCGGGACAGATATTCGGACTCTAACATTTTTACAATACTTTTATAATTTACCATTTATTTTGGCTTCTCTTGAAGTTCTCTGAGTAGATTAGATTTTCACCGTCTTCTTTTTGTGAAAATCGAGTGCTTCATTTTCCCCGTTGATTCAACACAGACATGGCCGCCATTTTGAATTCCAAATATCGGTAAATTTAAGGTAATTTGTTTCTCTACTACGGTGGTCTGAAAGTAGGTCAGGTGTGCAAAATTTTGTCTAATGCATCAAAGCAGAGGTTTTAAATAATATTTTGTGTAAAACTTGTGTAAAAACATAATGTCAAGAAAAGAGTGACTTTGCTCCAAGGTCGGTAATTTGAAAATCATTATGCAGACAGCTTCGTATTGGTCATGATATTAAATATGAATTTTGAAACAAATATTATATGAATTTACGTCGACTATTTTCCAGTGATTCAATATTTTATTGTTTGCCAAGGTTGCAGAGAACAGTACAACACTCAAGACAGCTCTTTACAAGGGAAGTATGAAGAGATCTAAAAGTTTGAACCCTAGTAAAATTTTAATAAAACCATGCTGTGCTACATATATACTTTATAACAAGAGTAAATATAAATCATCAAAGGTCACTTTGTCGAATGTTTTACATGGAAAAGAGAGAAGTGACACTGGTCTATACTTGGTGACATCGAATTTGTTACTTCTTTTGATAATTGGTAGAACATTTTCTTGCCTGAGCAGGCTTGGAAATGTTCCTTTCTCAAATGATGTATTTAATAAAATCATCGGTGGGTAAGCAAGTTGCACCAGAGTTTTTGATAAAATACCTAATATGATATCTGGACCCTTGGCTTTATTAGCATCTCATGTATGAGATGTTTGAGAATGTCTACACAAATGGCTACATTGTATATGAAGCATCATTTGTGACGTCATTAAAAAGTTGAACAGCTGTGATTTGGTCGTCTTGCTTGAAAACGCGCTGAAACAAAGCATTGAATTAAATATATCTGCTGGATTTTCTGGTATATGTACATTGCTCCCTGTTGACAATCGCATATCCGTCATGAGACCTGATGCCAACATCGACAAATGAACCTTAAATGCTTGACTACATGTACAGAATGTTTACATGCCAGGAGTGATATAATAGAGTTCAATTCTACCAAATATTATGATACACTATTGAGGTATTTTAAACAGTCTTTTGTAGGATAAATGTTTTATATAAAGTCCAAAAGATAGGCGGAATCATTGTTAAGAAGATCACAGCCCAGTAAAGGTATTGCAAATCGCTTGCTAGAATGTTTGAAGAAAGAGTTTGGAAAGTTTGAACAATTTTGTATACCCTGCTATGATTACATCCGTCCATTCTGGGTTAACAGAAAAGCAAGGTTGCTCATCATAATGAGGGTTACACCTTCGTAAGTACTTATTTGAAGTGACCACAGCACAGTCACATGGAACAATTGAACCCATCATGATACATTCTGACATCGCACTTGTCATAGGAAAGTGAAAAACTTTTCAAATGAGAGAAACGAGAAAACAATTCAAAAAATGAGTAAATAGTTGCAATTTGCAGGACGTTTCATAAGTATTATGAAATGATTTGTTTCTGTATAAATGCGGGAAAAGCTTCCCTAAGTTCTGGATCCGGATATCAATATAACGCAAATGTTGTATTTTAACTGTTGGAAAAAGGAAAAAAGAACGTCATCCTTTGCACTGTTCACTTTTCGTTTTCTGCGCTGAAAGACATGTTTTCGTACGCAAAAGAATTGTTGTTTAACATGTATTTAGTATCTGATTCCTTGGCGTTGCCATTGACAACAACTACCATGTTTATATCAGTATCATTGTCTTTCGTGCATTCGTCCTCGATGGGCTTGTGATCTGTATATGGTTGGTCGTCCTTCTCATGTCTACAGCTGTTGCAGCACTTGCACTTGGCTGTGCACTTTCCGCACGCGCTCCTGCTTGCCACAATCAGTTGGTCGTAGGGCTCTAGTGAGCGCATCCACTTCGGGAGAAATTCCCAATTCCTCAGCTTCTTCGGCAAACAGCGCGGGAATTTCGCCTGAATGAGATTCATAACTCCGACTACGACTATAATGAAGACAATAATTACGCTGAATAGATAGACCCACTGGGATCCAGCGAACGACAGCCCGAGAATAATCAGTGGCAGTATGATGAAAACGGTTAAAATGTAAAGCAAAGAAAACCAACGGTATTCTGCAGCTGTTGTTCCGAAGTATTTAGCGCCCGCAATCGGCGGTTTCCGCGTAGCAGGTATTGGATACCAACAGAGGATACCCGTTATATTGAAGAACAGATGACAAAGTGCGATTTGGACGCCTTCTACGAAATCCACTGATTCGGAGCTGGCGAATGCCGCCAAAAGGCCCGTGCAGGTCGTTCCCAAGTTTGCCCCCAGCGTCAGCGGATACATACGCTTTACAGTGATGACGCGCATGCCTACTAAGGGCGTTATCATCGACGTGAAAACCGAGCTGCTTTGAACCGCAATCGTTAGCACCATTCCGATCAAGATGGCGACGTAACCGGTCAGCCACGACAGGCGACCAGGGAAGTTTGCGTTCAAAATTTTGACGGTGATGGCGGCGGCACTGCCTCTTATCATGCTCTGTAGCGTTTTCACCAGGCCGAATAAACACAGCATCAGTAATACCAAGGAGAATACAAGGAGAATGAGTCCAATTATTTCGTCTGACAGCTCCGAGTAGGCAAACAAGTGATTACCTATCGAGAAAATGAATGCAAGTATATCTTTAATCATGTGATCAATATGAGGTCACATAGTTGTTTACGTTTAGTTGAAATACTTTTAAATTTTTCACAGTGTTAAGCGAAATGGATAAAAGCAACCCGATTAATTTGTTATGTGTCGATCATGGTTCCTCTCATTCAGGTTCAGATTCAATATCTATTGATGAAGTCAAAAACAAAACAGTTAGTTGAGTAATAATAGTGACTTAATATTTACCAAGCATTTGAAGTAAGTCCACATCGCTTCCCAGCTCGAGACGCTCTTTCAGTCGTCACGTGTCATTCGTCCAAAATATGAACTTAAAGGTTTTATTCGTAATGATTTCACCGTGTTCTGGACATGTCAAAGTTATCAACAACGTCATATGGTTGGGTGAAGTTCAAGTCCTGAATACGTGGATAGTTTTAGGATGACATGGCAGTATCATGAGAAATAATTTTGCAGCGAGTAAATACAAAGTATATAAAATTGACTCACATCTTTCGATATAGACGGTGTAGTTGTAAACTTCGGTTTCTTCAACAATAGTGTAATTAGTACCGTTGATAACTTCATAGGTTGTCTGGTTGGCCATGTAGAATACGTCCTCTGTTTCACACCATCGTTTAACGAGGCTCTCCTCGCCTGGTTCAGTCAGACCTAGAGCTACCCTCTCCAGTGCGTCCCTATCAACCTATGTGACGCAAAAGAGGGGAAACGTCAATACTGTCGTTTTCCATTTGTGAGCTTCATCAGTGATAAAGATAATCACGAACAGGTTTGTTGACAAGAGTATCATACTAAATGAATTGTGCTGTGCAAGCAAAATAGACTCAAAATGATAAAAATCTTGTATAGTGACATATTATTAAGTCCTTGCATCTTGTATTGGTGCAGAATAGAAGTTTATATTCATCGTTTGTGTTCACGTTTTTTCCACTGCAATTCGCGTGCAAGGTCATGTCAATATGAAGTACAATTTAAAATTTGTGATACCTGTGATTCCCAATGTCCTCCAGGATAAAATTTATCGTGAGTTAGATTATTTGGCCTTTTAAAACTTCTAATTAAGCCCATGAAGGATTTTACATTTAAGTTTTTCATCGTTTATTTGTGTTCAATGTCGCGATCGTTTTAAGTCTCAGCGTGGGTTCATGCATATACGATTTTCTGTGTCATTTCAGACGCAGACCTTCGTTGCCATATGTTCCACATTGTTTAGCAGAACGGCCTTTATCAAATCTGTCCGTATTAAGTGGACATAAGAGTATTCTGACCAATTCAATGAATCTCCTATAGGATTAAATACTCTAGGCACTAAAAAGGGGAAATCCTTGTCTGTGCTCCAGGCGATTCTAGCATAACTTTTATGAAAAGATTATACACGCTTCTGTTTTCATTGACAATTATTTCCCGTTCCCTGCCTTACATAAGGTGAACCCTACTTCTATTAGAATGAAATAATAAGTAAATGAATGGCTGGCTGGCTGGCTGGGAGGTTTGGTGGATGGATGGATGGATGGGTGGGTGGGAAGGGAGGGAGGGAATAATTGAATGGATGGATGGATGGATGAATGAATGAATGAATGAATGAATGAATGAATAAGTGGGTAGATTGATGAATGAATGAATGAACAAATAATTTAATGAATGAATGAATGAATGAATGAATAAGTGGATCGATGAATAAATGAATGAACGAATGAATGAATTATAATAGTGAAGGTGTTTTTGAGGACGTGTTGGTGACAGTGATGTTCCTAATCTTGCTGTTGCCAATGATGCCATAACGAGGCAAATTTTCTTCAAATATTCAATCATACATTTCACTTTCTTGAATTTGAATTTGAATTCATTGCCGTCACCAGCTGAATCAAACTCACATCTCACTGCCATGGCGATGACCTTGCTAAAGCGAGGATGTATGGAGGTTATCAATTCTAATATTAAACTATTATCACTGTCAGAAAATTTCTGACTGAAATTGTATAATAATGTCATGGTTTTTGTACCTGAATTATAAGATCGCATATTGGCTTGACGATTTTACTCCTGCTGAGCATATCGATACCGTGCAAGTTAGATGCCCTTACGATTGCGTCGGTCACGTGATAGAGGTAACCGGTGGCGCACTCCAGCGGCAGTAGTATGGCAACAGCCAGCCAGTTGAAACAGTCATGCACTGTCGCTCCGGCAAAGGAAAGTCGGAATGCCTCCCTGTCATTGGCTTGTCCTCCAGATACAATGGTATTGGTTATCGATGTTCCCAGATTGGCGCCCATAATCATAGGGATGGCTTCTTGTACTTGGAGAACTACACAAACCGACCAAGACCAACTTCTGAGAATGCTTACATTTGAACATCTATCGAATGTTAAATAGTCATTCGGCGTTTAGCTGTTTTGGTAATTTACCTAGAGCATCGGTCGGATAGTCGAGTTTATAGCCTTAGTTAGACTGCCCTAGTATCACTAAGCACTAGTTTTGGTTTTACTGAAGATAATATATATAATTTGAGGTAGAACGCGCCTCAAGGACAGATATTCGACTCTCCAATTTCTACAATTCTTTTCTGATCTTTCACTCGTTGGGGCTCATTTAAAAGCTCTTGGATAGAGAAAAACTTTCACCGTCTTAGTTTTTCGAAAATCCAAAATTTAATTTTGCCTCCATAGAGTAAACACAGGGATGGCGGCCATTTTGAATTTCAAATATCGACATATCTTAGGTAATGTGTACTAAAATTTGTACGGCGACCTCTGATTTTTATTGTTGATTTGGTCAGAGAAAGGTTTAAAGTTTCATTCAGAAAATTTTGAGCGAAAATTTAAGTCTCACTTGCGAAGCACATACCACCTTAGGACGTTTCTGTTTATAGTTAAAAGTTTGTATTTGAGTGAACAGTTCTGTCTCTCGGTCTTTTGTCTTTGTGTTTGCCTTTCCGCCAGAACTCGCTGAGTCGAGCTGCTGTTGAGGGCGCTTGCATTGGCTGAAGACGAGCTGTCGCATAAGTCTGACACATAAAATTGACATTTTCTTTTTCCCGATTATCTCTGTTGATATCACTTGACGGCAGCGTGCGACTGACTACTAGTATATCTTATCTGGATGAGGGCGCCATAACAGACAACGGGGTGAGTTCTAACCAAATTGGCAAAAATGCTGTCCTCACGCGCTAAAACCTTTAGGGGGTCCAAAACATCTTGGTTTTACTTACTATTCGATGCTACCATGGACACTATAATCGATGTGGACGCACTTGAACTTTGTAGAATGACCGTGATCAGCATACCCATCATTAATCCCGTGATGGGATTTTCCAGGATGGAGCTGTCTGACAGAGCCGCACTGGCTGCTGAGCCACCAATCAGCGTGAAGGCATCACCCATCACATTCAACGCAACGATGAAGAAGTAGAGAAAGACAAACACAAGGAAAAGTTTGCCGATCCACTCAATTAACACACGCTTGACCTTTCCGCACGTTGTCAACTCTATAACAAGAAAAAGCTGTATGTTTAGAAATTTCTATGTAAGTTTTGATCTATTCTAAGCCTATTAAACAATATAAATAATCGGTATAATCTTATATATGATATTTCCTTTTTCACTTGACTTATAGTAAACTCGATATTTACGGTAGAAAAATAAAATGTACGAGCTTGTAAAACTGATCCATGTTACGACAATATCCGTATATTGAGAAAGAATGTCCGAGGCTTGTCGATCAATTCTAGTTTAAGTTTAAAAGCCTACTTGTCATGTCACGACGTGGTACCTGTCTGCCTTCCAATTAGAACAGTCTTTCAGTTTATCAAGACTAATGTCGGTGATATGTCTATCACTTCGAATGACAGGCCAGTTATCAATCAATTGTCTAGACAATAGAGTAAATATGGCGATACCGTGTGATTTATAGCAACTGGTTGTGCCAAGGTAATAAAATGTAGGGAGGATTACAGCCAGGAATGTGTCACTCACTTTGATTGATTGACCGATTGTCTGTTCCTATCTTTGATGCGAAAACAATCTTGAGCAATCAATTTGAACATCTTTAAATAAATCAATGTAGAGTATGTGACAGGCAATCTTGTCAGGCAAGGCCGTCTAATTGACAACCATTGCATTATCTTGAGTGACAGGTTCCAAACGATAGGTTAATTGTTTCGGATGAAACTTTTGATCGAATTTCAAGGTTTGATGTCATCAAGACAAACTAGAAGAACACTTGGCATTTTTACAAATTACAAATTCTCGAGTTCTGCTCAATGTTTCAGTCTAATGTAACCCGACATTTTCCTGCCATGATTCGCGTAAAGCTGTTTTCCACTCGAATAGTATCGATTAAACAGATACCAATTAGTGAAACTGGAGTTCATTTTAAGATAGAAAGGTTGTACACAATGATCTCATCGACATCGCCATGGAGGGCTTCAGTAGACGTCTTCGCAGTGAACAGCAATGAAAACATTGTACATAGTTCGTGTGTTAGAATTAATGCTGCCGAGCCTTCTTCGTTGAATACCTCCTCTATACTTTTCCAATGAATTACAAATTGAGAATGACTATACTTATGAGCTGAGAAGACACTTCAAAGCAAGACTGGATACGCTCACATACACTGTAAGGGCAGTTTCCCTACCTGACCAAGGTGGTTTATTCGATTTTAAATCGGCAACGACTTCCCATGGATCTATTTCACTCTGGTCTTCTTCTTCTTTCTTCTCCTGTTCCTCCTCGTCTCCTTCATTTTCCGATAACTCATCTGGTTGGGTCCCGTCAGAGTCAACTTTTCCCAGTTCTTGCTTGGTATTAAATCCGACTAGAGTTACCGGCAATTGATCTTCGGGATCTGGAAAATCCGCCGTCACTGCCATATCGCAGACTCCAGTATTCTGAATATAAAAGAGCATGTGCGGGAACTTTAAAATGACATAAAAAGAGATGATGAATAAATAACTTGAATATCAAAAAGCTATATTTTCTTTGATGAGCTATGCCAATCATGTTGCACAAGTTTGTTTCCATAGCAAGTTTGTTTCCTGTCAGCATGCAGTGTTGCAGCTTACAGTCGAAAAAATGTTACGAAAATTAAAGCAGTTTCATAGTATACAAATATTTATCAGAACCAAACGTTAGCATAATATGGATATAGAGTGTAAAATTATTAAAGTATGGATGTTTTCACAAGTTAATATTGACCATTTTCCCGTCACCTCAATACTTAATCAATTTAATTAACGCATGGCAAATTCAAATTATGGTTATGCGTGGCATTACGGTTCATAATGAACACTCAGAAGCCAGCAGATATCATCTTACTAGCTGAAGAATAGGCCGCAGAGATATGCAATTACATTCCCAAAGAGAAAATTCAATATCACTCGTTTTTAGGATATGTTTCCTCTTTCTATAGAGATCACTTCTGCTCATAAAAAGAAAACACCGTCCACCAAAATTACCTCATGTGAATTGAACGAAAATTTGGTTCTAGATCAAAATAAAATGGGAGCACAATCCATTGTTGAAATGTCACCAGGTGAGAATCGATAGAATAAAAGTTTACGTCTCTAGAATCACTGTGCAGACCAAGCTTTAAGTTGGAAAAACAAGGAGAAATATAAGCCTGTTTTTGTTCATTTATCTCGATCGAATGAAAAAATGTATAAGTAAACATGCCGTTTATGTTGATGTTATTGTATAAAATAATTTGTTCGAAAAATGTAGACTTTTCTAGATTTTGCTAATTTTGCTAATTTTTTTTAGCTTTTTCTTTGATGATTATGCACGTATATAATCCTGGCAGTTGGAATTTTTGTATCAGTAGCAAATAAGACAAAATCATCGCTGCCTTTTATTGTCCATTTAGTATCGTCGACGAAATGTCAGATTTATCGATTATCCTTTGTTGCACACGTATAATGTTTCTGATTGAGATATTGTGGGTTAGAAATCCTCATGCAAGAATGGGTAACCAACTAATCAGAAATTTACTGGAGCCTTGTACTAACCGTAGCCATAATTGTCTTCAGCAGAAAATCAGCGTTCCTTATGCAGCAAAATAAAAATATAAATATTGAAATGTATTGCAATGAATAATTGGGCAGAGTAAAATATAGTATGTTTCAATTACACTGGATTTCAAATTGCTTGACCTGTGATTTGCCCAGCTACCTTTCTGTAATCATTATGTAATGTTAACGTGAAACGATGTGCAACTGTTTCGATCGACTTTTTATTGTTTTAAGTTTTCGTATTTCGAACAGTAGAGTTCTTTCAAATTGATTCATTTGTTCTGCATATGGATTCATAAAGACCCCTTATTTGAAGTGATTGAAACAATTACGTTGAAGCGGCCGTGAAAAATATGACTTGAGTTCACAAGAACGCTTATCGAGAAATAATTCTGCTTCAAATTTCCTAATCTTGCAATATAACAGAATGAACGTAACAATCCTAACGTGTTTCGACCACGGTCGCCATCCAGTTACATCCAGTATTATTCAACATCATCGCTAAAGAAATTGAAAAATTCACTGACATTATCGTTCGACTCGGACAGATTTAAGGCGAGTGACATATGAAACTATGTAAAATTTGAATCTTTACATAAATATTCGCCTGCTTCCGTAGGCTGGATTTAGAATTTCATCGACAAACATCAGGCTGATAAAATGTTTATTTCAATGTTATGTTTAACCTTATCCCTTATCCACACATCGAAACCATCATTTACTTCATGTTGTAGTATCTTGACGAAGTCTAACAAAAAAACTATTTTGTGGCAAATACTTACAATTCAGTCACCGAGATGGTCGAGGATGTCTTTGCTCAAGAGATCGCTGATAAAATGGCATATATAGGCTTACAAGCGCAAGCTTCTTGACTTTTGACCAATCATGTTGCAGTACAACGCTCACACGTGGACATCATGCTCAGATTAATATTCAGACGAATTAGTCTGTGAATCTTCAGCTAAAACTTTGATCTCCTTTCAAATAAATGTCAGAATACCTAAAAAGTCAAGTGTTCGAGATAAAGTACTCTGAAGATTCCTTATTTGCATGTCTCTGCAAACATGGTGACGCTGAAATGTACCGTTTAAAATTATTACAGCGTGTAGAGGAGCAATACGATGACACCCATACGGATTTTTCCGTCACGAACTTTACACAGCACAAAATTCAATTTGCTTACTTGAAAATTACTAGCAGGCTGTTTTGTCCAAACATTTAGTTATATGGTTCGTCATGCCTTCCAAACTAGCTGATTTTTTTGGACATGTCACTTACACCACCTTTTTGACTTTGAATCTCGTCATTGTTAAATCTACAACCTATATTGTTACCCTTCAGCTTTCGTCGGCAAACGGGCGAACGGGCTTTTGTTGACATTATGAGAATGTATGAGTCGCTTTCCTTTGAATGAAAGTATAGCCAGTTTAGGCAAGTTTGTGTTGCCGTTTAAAGTCATCAACAAAAAGTACTTGGCAATTAGACTAAAACATACCGACCGAAACCTTTTCTCAGTATTTAAAAAAAATTATGCCAGATTTTTCTAAATGGTGAATCGCACCTTTGAAAAATTAAAAAAGTAATTGACGTGTGTTTTTTTTTTCTTTTTTTCTTTTTT
>LD354232.1:28787-73301 GCA_001465055.1 Ptychodera flava | reverse complement strand
TCGTAACCTTAGCTTGAAGAATCATGCGCAGATTCATGTATACTGATGAGGTTTTGTGTCGCCACTGATAGCTTGATTAGTAAAAAACTACTGACTTATTTTAATGATATACCATCCTGGAACCTTGATGGAGATATCAGCGTCCATTGGCCAGTGAGTTTGATAGACATGCAGTTATTTCATAACTTCGTGCAATCAATTCAAGCAGACGAATGCCTATCAATGCACGGCACACCAATCAGTGCGGAGGAAAAACAAGTGAGGGGTACTCTTTCTGCGGGCACGAATCTTCAGTTTAAGGTGTCTCGTACCTACCACAAGGTGAAATCATGAAATAGCGGCGTTGTTGCAAACCTACTTCCGCGGGTGCAAGGTTAGGGATTTCATTTCAATACGGAGCATATGCTGAGGTCAATGAAGGGAAATTAAATTGATTCATCGTCGTTTTGAGACAGGAAAATCAACATGTTCGTTCAGTCATTGATTGGATTTGCAGAATTCGAATGTCTTATTGGATGTGTAGTTTAACTATTAGTACATGAAAAGTTGGGGTTTTATGAACAACGGAAATATTCAACACTGGTGTAAGTGGTAGAAATGCTTGGCAAAAAGGTAAAAGGTGACGATAAGTATGCATGCATTACCTTTTACACAATGTACGTGCCCATGGTTGAAGGCCTAAGTGACAGGACTTGTTATGTAGAGCTACAACAAACAAGGACAAGGCAGGTCATGTATCTTGCGGCGAGTGCAGTGAACAGCGCCACCAACATGACAATCTCATGATCAGTTATCTCCAAAGAACAGTCAATGGTCCTATTTGAAGTGCCGCCCGCATCTATTCATATGGCTATCGTTAGTGATACTTGTCATCCAGTCGAGGTCTGATACTGGTGTGCCTACACTGAGGTGATGTACGTAGCTGTTTCTGGCTTCTTCTTTACATTTGAGCGAGCACTAGTTGTTTCGGTAAGACCGTTACTCGTCATTTTCGTTGTGTTGAACTGGCCGGATTATAAATTCATGCATCTTGTCGTTTTCGTCCTCTTATTCAGATATAATATTTCCTAGAATATCTTAATTTAATCCTCAAAATAAATATTCGGTTCAAAAGGTCAAGTTTTATCTTTAGTTTGGTTAAGCAAAGTATCCACTAACTTTATATACATAAAATATCAAACGTATTGTTTTGTTTTGTGCGCAAATTACTTATTATGTAGCATACGCTGACATGATTAACCGGAAACAGTAGATTAAGAATAAAAAACATAGACGTGAAACGAGGGCATTATTTAGTATGTTGTAACATTTATTATATTACGATACAAAATGATTCAGTTAAATATGAAACGGATACATTATGTGAAAATCTTTCAGAATTCAGGCTTTCATCGTGAGTTGCTCCCTTTTGACGAGCACAGGCACCGAAAACATTGCATGGTTGGACTGTAGAGTTTTTGTCACATGAAAATTCAGCTAAGAGGTAGACATGGCTGTTAGAATAGCACAAACTTTGCAGTAAGGTACTGTGACGACTCATGGCTAACTTTATTGTGACATTTGATGTTGAGGTACATAAACATTGACAATGCGATTGACAATAACATACCTACTTCATCAAATGCAATATTCGATTGAACGAAGCGATGAATTTTGTAACAAAGTAGTCGGCCTGAGCACGTGATAAGGTTAACTGTGTAGGTATATAACTACAAAGTTTACGAAACATGAAGAAAGAGTAACACAAACTTTGTGAAATAGCTGTGTCAGATTGATACCCTGTACTGAAATATAAATTCTGAAAGATAGTTTTGGAAAAGATGTCGTGAATACAAGTAAATCATTTACTCTTACATTTCACGATAACAAACCAGCTCCGCAAAGTCTGCAAAATGATAAAAAGGAGTGCCCTACGCAGATGAGTAGGAGCTAAGTCATAGACATCGGACGCGTCTCTTTGTGACCTTAGTATCTTGTCTGCTTAAGTTGACTGACAATAGCTGGGGGCGTTAGTAACAAATAAACACAGTTACAGGTCGTGAATTATTAATTTTCAGTTGATGATTTACAATACCATTTTCTCGCTGTTCGATTTTCATTTCTGTTGATATAGTGTCCATTTGTCGAAAAAACGACAAAACATGGATAAGCCTAGATCAGAAAACAATTTGAAAATTCTACATACTAATTTACTAGCTGCAATTGGCCTCTCTGTACAATACTGCATCAATGAAAACACTTTCAATTGACAACGTTATGATTTTGTGTGTAGTTGGCTAACATAATCGTCGACATAGATTCGAATGAAAACAACAAAAGTATGTGTACCCTTACAGGAAAGATATTTTGATTTTAGTTTGCATTACTGTACTGTACAACACCTGCCATAATTGCTAAGTGTGATAATTGCAGCACTGCAGGAGTGTTTTGTGAAAACGGTGGCAGCATAAGCATTGATTGTCTCGTTGTTGCTAGTTAGTCACAACAATCTGTTGGTCAGGAGATAGCATTCATTTCTCGATACATCAAAGAAATTTAGTGTGAAATTGGACTAGTTTAATCAAAGCGCCTGGCGTTCAAGTCTGGCATCGTCTCTTTTGCGCTTTTTGAAATTTGTAAATCCCTTTGACTAAGCTTACAGCTTTATGGTTTTCCTAGCGACTGTAAAATGTTAGAGAAAACGAGATGCTCCCTGTATACGCTACAGTTTTCGTACATTATTGCACTTGTTTATAGTTTGCCATCGTTCTCGTCACTGATCTTGAAGATTTTACCCCTAAGAGTTTGGCATTTTACGAGGCTACCTGTGATCGCATATACAGCTGTTGGGGTATCTCTCAGAAACTAGACTTCTTCAGTGTCGGTTATAACATGATCACTAGCACCTTCTTGGTCTGATATTTCTGTCTGAAAACTCACATATGATTCCACGGTGTGCATTTCCTCTAATACTGCCTGCTCGTCATTTATATTTACCCCACTGCATTTACCAAAACACGTACACTTTCTCCGACAACTACCTCGACAACTCCTACATCCGATTATGCATTTAGAGATCAGTCTGTCGTAGGGCTTAAGTGTATGCATGAACTCAGGCAAGAAATCCCAAGTCCTTAATTTCCGTGGAAGACAACGGGGACATTTATTCTGGAGAATATTAAGTGTGATAATAAATATAAGGATAGTGCCAGTTATTATAGTTGCCACTGCCAAATACTGCCATCCAGCCATGGCAAGAAGTAACACAATAAAAGGCACGATTAAAAATACTGTAAGCACATATGCCAGTGAGAACCATCGATATTCAGCGGTAGTTTTCCCTAAAAATTTAGCCCCATTAATGGCTGGCTTGCGCGTTATTGGTATTGGATAATACAAAAGGATTCCAGTCAAGTTGAAGAACAAATGACAGAAAGAGATTTGAACTCCTTCAACGAAATTTACTGAGTCTGAGCTTGCAAATGCTGCAATAAGACTAGTAAAAGTTGTCCCAATATTTGCACCTAAAGTCAGAGGGTACATTCTTTCGACTGTAATTATACCCAACCCAACTAATGGTGTCAATAAGGATGTAAACACTGAACTACTTTGTAGTAACATTGTAAAGATGGCGCCAATCAACATGGCGACGTATCCGGTTAGCCACGAAAGGTATCCTGGGAAATTAGTGTTAAGGAACTTCTTTGTAGTGTTTGCGGCGCTGCTTTTTAGAATGGATGAAAGTATCTTCACGATGCCTATAAGACAGCTCATTAGCAGCACCAAGGATAGCAACAAGAGAATTGTACCAATGATTTCGTCTGCCAGATCGCTGTAGGCAAAAAGGAATTTACCTGTCGAAAAAACAAACGAACAAAAACAAATCGTCAACACAGTGCATGATCGCTGAATCAAGAACGTATAGGAACTTTTGGGATCCTGAGGCGATAATCCTTGCTGAAGCACATTCAATGTTCATTAATTCTAAATTTCAATATTAAAACATGACTGCAGTACGCAATTCGGAGAGGTCATTGTTTATTCTCACTATCTCTACTATTACAATATATTTCAGAAATGATGGAACAACGGAAATCGGCAGGCATGGTTTTCTTGTCTCGGTGGAGATAATTATCTAGCAAGCAGGATGTGACGTTCTGCAGACTACTAAATGTATTATTTAGTGCAATATGACAGAAAACAAATTTCACACCTACATCTTTCAATATATTCTGTGTAATTATGAACCTCTGTGTAATTATACAGAGTTCCATTGGCGTCATATGTAGTCTCGTTGTAGTAGTACTCTTCAGTAACACACCATCGATCCACTAAACTCTCCTCTCCGGGTTTCAATTCACCCAAAGCAACGCGCTCGAGGACATCCAAGTTTAGCTTTATAAATAAATAAATAAATAAATAAATAAATAAATAAATAAATAAATATCATCAAAGCCAGGTCTAGCTTTGTAAATAATAAATAATACATACATACATACATACATACATACATACATACATACATACATACATACATACATACATACATACATACATACATACATACATGCATGCATACATACATACGTACATACATACATAGAAGAACAATTAAGAAAGAAAGATAAAAAGAGAAAGAAAGATAAAAAAGGTAAAGATAGTATTGTCGTCGTCTTCGTCATCATCATTATCGCCGTCAATCGAAACCTTTGTGCTACCACGAACAAATCTCAGTTCAAGGGTGTGAACACCCATAACACACTGAACTTTAGCAGAGAGTTATAACATTGCTGTTACCTGAATGATTAAATCCGTGATTGGATCCGAAATTTTAATTCTATCTATGCCAGCAATCTGTTGCAGATTTGATGCTTCCACCATTGCTGTCGTCAGATGGTACAGATAACCAGTAAGGCTCTCAATGGGTAAGAGAACCAGCACCGCTAGCCAGTTAAAACAGTCATGTACCGTCGCACCAGCAAAAGCACGACGAAAAGTGTCCCTATCTCCAGCTTGTCCCCCGGCAACGATAGTGTTGGTGACTGATGTGCCAAGGTTAGCTCCCATCACCATTGGTATTGCCTCTGGCACATCGATGACTGAGAAGAGATAAAATCAAAAATCAGATAACGCGACTTTCCTTTCTGGCAGTACATTCATAGCAAATAACATTGGCAGAAATCGGATATTGAATCTTAGCAAGGTAAGATTTAATTTTCAATGTTATAATTGTTAACATTCTAAAATTTCCCACCCAAAGTCGTAATCAAAATGTTGATAAATCACGGCACTTGGTTGGTGACACGCAAAAACAAAGATAGTCTACCGACATAAAATACTAAGTATTACGAAGATGACAATTTGTTATGACTGTAGTGCAAACGATACTTACTATCTGACGCTACCATGGAAACGATGATTGACGTTGTGGCGCTGGAGCTTTGCAGAAGTACAGTGACAAGCATTCCAATCATCAAACCGACGACCGCATTCTCAAGAAGAGTGCTGTCTGATAGGGCAGCACCAGCAGCAGATCCACCAATTAGAGTGAAGGCATCTCCCATCAACGACAGGGCGACGATGAAGAAGTAAATGCAGAAGAGAACACCAAATGCCCTACCAAACCAGTCGACTAACACTCGCTTTGTTTTCCCGCTAGAGGACAATTCTGTAGGCACATGAAAGTAGGAATAGAAAGATTGCTGCTAACAAATGAAATGCGACTATCATTTTATTAGCAGATTTTTCTTTCGAAATTGTCCACTTAAACATGACCACTTACATGTATGTCGTCCATTTTACGAAATTTACATTATTTTAATAATTGTAATTGGATTGGATTGTTTTGAATCATCGAAATTGTGAATGAGTCTCTGTTAATTACTTCAACGAAGTTTTCCACGCAAAACTACCAAGCTGTATGCGTAAATGAGCCGTAAATGCATTACCTTAAACGTTTTACTCTGAATCATTCGATCACAGATGGCTACTAAATTGCCATTATATTTGATTGATAAAACGGAAATTTAGCTTGCAGTTTTGATGCATGTGATTCAGAGTTAGCAAATTTATCTTCTTGATCTATCTTCTTGATTTGATTCATCGCCAATTAGGCCAAATGACATTGTGAGTAACGCCTATCGTTGTCTCGAAAATGACCAGGGGCTCCCGTTATCCAATAAGAGCATGATTTCTGCATGCACCGGCGCCACTTTGAAGCGTTGTAGAATGATAGGAAACTGGGCCATGACTTAAATACCTCGTACATGTACGAATAGTATTACAAGTATTAGAAGCGTATATATGCGTACCACTCCATTTAGGTTGATCAGAGCCTGTAAAGTCAGGAGCCAAACTCCATGGATCTTCTTCCTCTCTCTCCTCCTCCTCCTCGCCGTCTCCTTCCTCTCCATTTCTCTGCCCATCAGAGTCACCCTGGGCTACTTCGCCAGTTGCGCCCGCAGCTTCACCGATCTCTTCACCGGCTTGGTGCCCACTATGATTAGAATCATCGTCTTTGACATGTTTCTCCTCCTCTCCTCTGATGGTCTCGTCAACGATGACGACTTGTTCGGCTGATGGCGATGCTCCTGCGTCTAGTCGGATTGGCAACGGCGTGATCACGCTATCGTCGACACGGACGGCTTCTGTAAAGTTGATGGCTGGCGGCGTTGCTCTGGTAACAGGAACGCCCTTTTCACTCAATACCGTATCAATACTAGCCTCGTCACTGTCATAAGGTCTCGGTATAGCCAAATCTAAAACAAAAATACACGGAGGTCAATGACCGACTTACCTTCATATTTACAAGTATACACTTACGCCACAAGCACCTCAATCTAAAATACAAAATATTTCCTACACATCTACCCAACTACTCAACCAACTAACGTACCTACCTAAGCATCTACTAACCTATCTACAACCCTACGTACCAACCAATCAACCTAACTAGCTGCCTACCTACATACCTGCAAACAAACAATACACTATACATACATACATACATACATACATACATACATACATACATACATACATACATACATACACTATACATACATACATACATACATACATACATACATACATACATACATACATACATACATACATACATACATACATACATTTAATGATTAAGCTGGAGGAGAAATATCTCTGACAGCGTCGATTTTAACACGCAATAAAAAAGAACGAGATATGTCTCACTCGTGTCGTATGATCGCCGTTTCCTTTTCCATAACAAATTCACGCAGTTTTTGTTGTTACTAGCTGCGTTGTTGCAGAAATTTCCTACATTATTGCACTGTTTACTTCTCGTTAAATAGCGCCATCTTGCTTGGTTTTTACTATTAAATATTTACTTACCTAACCACCTGACAATCTCAAGTTCCGGTTCGAGCTCTTTATCTCGTTCTAGCAACTCGTCCAATGTGTCAAGGTCTGTCATGGAAGTTGCGCGACTAGGGTAGGCGCTGGACGCCGCACTTGTAGTGGTTGACGGAGGAGCGCTTGAGGCCACACTCGATGCCTGGCTCGGTATGGGCGCATACTTAAACCTGCGATACGATTGTGGTGAACCCGTGGTGGAAGATGCTCTCGATGGTGGCTCTGACTGATTTGGTGTCCACGAGACTCCTTTCTTGGGTTTTTTGGCGAAAGTTTTCCTTTCTTCAAATTTAGGGGTGGACAGACTCTCACATATAGTTTTTAGTACTTCCGGCTCAACAGTATGCATTTTGTCGGTACCAAGGGCTGCTTTGGCATCGTTATTGTTATTCTTCGTATCCATGGATACCACACTTTCAGATTTTGACATTTCTGGCTCAACCGTGTGTACTGCAATGCCACCGTTGGCGATTACCGCTGCAGCTTTGTTAGCGTCCATTTCCATAGAGACTTCAGCAGTCGACATTTTACGATAGTCTTCGACCTACAACTTCCTCTGCTCGTCCTTTTGATGACGTTATCGTCGATGCCTTGGGTTGTGCACACCTATCGAAGTACGTCAGAGCTTGCGCTGGTGTACGTTGCACTCTTTCATTAATATGCCATCATCTCCTCTCTGTAAAACGACGAACCAGCAACGTGGTCATGTCGATTTCCAACAGATGTTATGACATACCTTGAAATGAAGGAATAATTATACAACATATGATATATTAATGCTCTATTTCAGAACGAAACAGTCCAACGGAGGTGCCCAGAATAGATTAAAGCCGAAATCCGAATGGACCACGGTAGAAACAAAACCACGTGCACAAACGCACACAGAAATACGTTTATTTCAATACACGTTGTATAATTGGTTTGTTTGTACTGCGATCAGTAAATGTAATCTTACTATATGTATGGATTTCTTGCAAGTCGCATACGCCACACCATAAAAGATGAAATTTCAAAACTATTGTGCAGAAACATACCGTACGGCATTTTATATTTCTGCTTCGAATTCCGTGATATTCCTTTAAAGATACTGTTAATGTATGAATCAAAGGAGGAACATTGACTTTCATCAAATAAATATTACAGATGATTATGACTGTTTAAAGGGCCAGTAGCGTTGATGATTCAGAATTTTCACTCTTTTGTTTGGTATGTCAATTGCAAGTTCTTAACCGACTCCCAAACGCATGTTAAAGTAGTATCTCTTCAGCATGTCGACACAGAATCTATACGTGTAGAACGTATTCTTATTGTTGACATTTGGATTCCAGTGCGGCCAAGAATTCACTTGTCAACAATTACAATGCAGGCTACACATGTACAGGCTGAGTTGACAAGCTCAGCGCTGTGCATCTCATCATGCTTTCGTGAGTAGAACAAGGAACTGTAGTTAACATTAAGAACGAAAATATAAAAAAATCATCAAACGTTACTGCCAGTGGCCCTTTAATTGAAAGAGAAAGTCAAGAGAAACAACGTACAGCAAAGGAGAGTGCGTTTTGGCGGGATAGCTGCATTGTGTGAAAATGTTGATCCCACCAAATGGATTATTGTGTGACAGCCTTGCATCTCGGGTAATGCCACGCTATAAATTCGAAATAGCGTTTGTAAAACCTTTACAGAAACTAGAAGTTCATGCATTCAACATTGCATTACGATATTCACGGTATCGATGATTGTGTTATTTCCATGCATTGTATATCGGGGCATTCCTAAATAGTGGAGCTATCATTGGGAATAGCGGCAAATTACAGTGTATTTTTTTAAATATCACTCATAACACAAAAGAGAGTGCGTTTCGCCTGTCATTCTGAATACTCTGAGAAAACTTGTAAGATAATACTTGTTTGAGACTAAACCGAATATATTAGCAATGCTTTCCAACCTTCATGTGATATGACACCGTAA
The DNA here is from genome assembly GCA_001465055.1 of Ptychodera flava. Lineage (NCBI taxonomy): Eukaryota > Metazoa > Hemichordata > Enteropneusta > Ptychoderidae > Ptychodera > Ptychodera flava. Next base: position 63,965 of record LD354232.1, on the reverse strand, counting down.
ACCTTTTCGACTGTTCACCTATATACGCAGAAGTGGAACGTAATGTGTGCTAACCGTGAATTAAAAAATATCCACAGTCACTGAATGTAATGTCTTTCACAAAAAAGCTCACGAGTTTTATCATATTTACCGCAATTTTACCATCTCGAGGCGCTATGCTGCAAAAATCTTCGGCAAGCCAGACAGAATTTCACGAAGTTTTTTTTTCAGGTACATCCACGTGTATTAATTTACCGGTATGGAATCGCACACTAGGTGCACGTGGTCCGTTCTGCTAATCAAAACCTGTTAATGATATACTCTGAAAGATAATTACTCAGTAACTTTGGGATGATAAGGTTGTATATTCGTGCATGAGGACAAACTTATTCAGCTAGCTGTATTATACATAACACGTTTGACAAGAATACAGTCCCCCTAGCTCTTTCTATAATTATCCCTGACCACTCGACATTACCATTGATATGTAATATTGAGTGGAGTTAGTGAGATAACCGATCTTCAACTTGACTACTTGTAAAAAGTACATTATGTCCGACTCAGAACTGTTTCCATGGGTTACGGGTGCTAATGTCTTGTTGAGAGGGGGAACGAAAGATAAGGACGACTTATTGGTGTCGTAAAGAATTCCGAACTTCACGCTGCAGGCTTACACATGCCGTGTGTCAGCCATGTGGACACCATGCAGACACATTGGTCATAAATGTGGTGGCGATACAGCGTGGAGTAAGCATTATCACAAATAAGTCACCAAATTAATGGTATATCACCTCATTCTTGATAACTCAAAGGTCTCTATAGATGGTCTAGCCAGGAATGGCATGTGTATATTGGAAGATATCATTGGTGTCTTAATACGTCAACAGTCATTGATTGTATTCATGGTATTCTCTCAGTGCTTGGACGAGTTTTCTTCTCGGACTTGAGATAATTTGATGTTTCCCCTTCACATTTATGGACAGATTAAAGTTTAGAGCTTTCATCACCAAAACTTTTAATAATGTTTCGGTTCAGTGTATGGAATTTGACTTCATAATCGAAGACACACACACTGACACATACACACAGGAGCTGACGCGAGGGTGTTGAAATCACAGATGCGTAAATAAATCCACATTTATTCGCCTAACCGTTTCTCGTAACCTGCAGAAAATATTATACCTTTCAAATAAATACATCACGTATATTTTTGTATGGGAAATACCCTATTTGTTACCAGAGCTAAACCAAATTCATTGGTGAGGGCGTACACTAGGTATATCGGAAACAAATGATTGGATATTAAAGAGAATCACTATTTGTCTACATAATAAAATAATAAAGCCCGATCCGACGTACAACTATTCAATATGAACATTCAATAATCGTTGATAGATGTAGAATCGAATGCTGTGTGTTATAGCATGACCCGTTGCATAGAGTCGACTCGACTTTGCCTCACGTGGACTCACTGGTGTCAAGACAGACCGAGGTAAGGTGTAATCCAATCCAATTTCACTGTTCCTAAGCTAAATTAGTATTGTGACAAAATTGCTTCATAAGTACGCTAGAGCCGCTGGACTATAATTTACAAGTAGGAAATAACTGCACGAATTTTATAGAGCTTGATGTTCGACATATCGCTGTTTGCCTCAACAGACCTAGAATTGCTGTTCTCTAATGTTTTAAACTGAGATGCTAACGAGGTCATTCGTACATTCGGTCAATATTCTAAAAAAAGCTTTACGGCAAACTGGCTATGGTAAAGAATAATTTATGACATCTGAAGAAAAGCAAGCATCGTAAAATCGATTACTTGCTTTATTTCGATATTTTCTCTGTGCTGGCAAAGTTGATAAAAAGACTTACTCGAACTACTTCATATAGTGTAAAGATTGACTTGGATTAACGTAAAGTAAAGTAATGTACTATACACACGTGGTCATTCAACCTTTGCTGAAGCAAAGCAGAAATTTTGATGCTATATGGTGTTTTAAAGCGCTTCCTGAAACTCCTTTGGTCCATACTTAGTAAAATGATTTGTCCAATATGTACCGGGTATCAGAAATATGGCTGTTGCTGCAAATCACTTGTTGCACTATTTTCATTTCCATGTCATCGGAACATTTTCAGATGTAAATTATGTTGAATCAATCCTAACCTGACACGCACCCTCTTGCATCCTTTAAATTGAAAGCGCCCTACCCGATATCATACAGAAATAGCCAAGTACACCAGCGATCTCTCCAAAACATTCTTCGACTATACCTGCGACCAGATCCTGTATATGTCCTAGGAGTCATTGCACAAACCACACACATCTAAAGCTTATCAGGCCTAACTATATCGGAAGTGTGCACGTCTGTCATATTACAAATAAGAAACCATTCATAAGAAAACTTTTAAATGGCACACAGAACGACAGACAACGTACATAAAGACAGGACACGCAGTAACGCAGTGCTAACACGGCAACTTTACCAGGCAAATTGGCCAATCAATGGCGGAGTATATGAGAAATGCTTTCGAAGAGAAATGTGAATTCTACAGTTAACGTACTCATCGAAGTCAACGTCCCTGTACTCTTGATACAAAGTATATACATGATTCCTGCACGTCATAGCCATAAAATGCCGATTTATTTACCTATCTAGGTGTAAATGTCAAATTGTTTATTTTTGTGCACAAAATCTTCTTCGATTATCAATGAATGACCTTGGAAGCATTACGGGTCATTTGTCATTTAAAACGCAACTTTTCATCAACGAGCAAGCTGTGATAACTGAATGCATGTGTCGCTTGATTGACACTCGCATGCTTAACCGCTGAGGACTTTATTCGTTTTATCAGTTGTAGAGCAGACAAGATGATACAGCAGAATGGTGCGGCCAGCAAAATTTCTCCGTGTCCAGGTATCGATATCAGTCAAGGCATATTTATAGTTTCACGCCGATCATGTGTACAACATGTGAGCTTAATGTGGTGTAGAGTAAGGGCTACATCTGATTGCATGTGAAGCGTTATGGCTATCAGATGTTTTGTAAATCATCACAGCGAACGTAAATCAAATTTACGTCGAATGGTCTCCGGGTCACCCTTGTTGATATGACTGCATTGAATTTTTGAGGTGGTCAGCAAGCTGACAGCCTCGAGACTATACCGTTGTCAATCTGTCAGATTTTACAAACCTGTCTAGCGTTTTCCTTGCAGCGATGCTAACCATTTACAGTGCTCTTGTCTGAAAACGGTTGTGCCAAAATAAAGTGATGCTTTTCTTTGTCCGCACGAGTGCTCGTTCTTCACGTTACACACCCAACAAGCTGCTAAGTTAGCTCAGGACACGGCAATATGGGTTTAATTTAACTAGCACTGCTTCTAGGAAATTTGTCACTTTGAGACTTGGACAATTGAAATGAATCCGATTGAATTTTTCCCTCAGCTGGGACTTTGAAAATCAAATGAAATCACTGCAGTATGATGGGTATCGTTAATCTCATGAAATTTATTACCGCAAGAGGCACATTAATTACGTCGGTTCTGTGGAGATACGGAGGTTAGTTAAAGTTAAGGTTAGTCAAAACCCCGTGCACGTTGTCTGAATATTGAGATAATTTCTCAGTAAACAGCCGCTTTGATCTTTTAGATTCTGGAAAAACTTCTTGAAGTGTCAACAGCCAATAGCTTTCCAACTTAGACCGTTAAATGTGTTATTTTTTTTCCTTTTCTGAAAGAAGGTATTGACACTTTTGTCATACCAATTAATTCAACCTTCGGAACATTGCTTTGATGTGACAAATGCTTGTGCACAGTCTCTCTCATTAATGATTTTTACTAAATGAACATTTCAAAGTGTTTCAATCAGCGAGTGTTTAGTAGCTATTTCTGTCGTCAGTATACGTAACTTATATAGTTACGTATTGCACGTATGTCTATGCCAAAAAGCGTACGTAATTCTTAACAGGACGTGTAAATACTCACTAGGAAAAATCAACAGAAACACCGTTCCATTCTTTAACATTCTTAAAAAAATTAGTATTTAAAGAATCCAGGCGTATTTCATATTTTTCCTTTACTTTGCGTGTGGTTCGACCATTCTCAAACCACAGTGACAACGAGATGCAGCTGAATGCAAACTGGGACAGCTTGTTTCATAGTTCACTAGTTTGACCAATCATCTTAAGCGTTGCTGCCATTGTAGAGATGTTATAACTGGTGAAGTTCTTCAATCGCATTCTAACTATCAGTCTTGTTTTGTTCGGGTTCAAGCCCCATTCTATGCACTCACCTCACTGGGAACACTATGACATTGTAATCGTCCCTATGTCATGGCTGCAAATCGGCAAATCAAACTTACTTTCTTGTTCACTTATCAACATTGTTTGGTAATCCTATTATTATATTTTCCTAAAGTTTACAAACATCAAGATGCCGCATGTAACATGCATGTTAAACCAGTAAACATGTCAATTACTGCAGCCTTATACTTTAACATGAACAAAGCTTAAATTAGACAGACCATTGTTAGTATGGTTTGTAATTGCCCTTTGGTCATGCTTTCTTTATCTCTCTACTGTTTCACAAAAATGCAGACCACAATTGACTCAGTGGCTGGTTGGTCAGTTCAGGCTTCATATCATCCAAGGCCCAGTCTTGGCGTACTTGTGCGAACCACAAGCTCTTGAAAATGCAACTGCTGAAGAACTGAATCGTCCCTAAGGCGGACCGCTAAGTCAGTGATACAGTCACTGTAATATGTAAGGCCGCCAGCTCGGTGAAGTCTCAATGTGTGTAGAGTTTCCTCCTCACTGCGACCCCTGGAACCTGCTACGATGTAAACTTTTCAGCGGTCCAACGAAAATATCTTTTTGAATTAAAGTGCAATCAAATCATTTATATTGTCCTATGCGAACAAATCTGTTTTATCTTTCACACGAATCACCGATTTTGTCAATATGAAAAATTACGAAAAATGGCCTTTACCATTTTGACCATTTATATGACAAAAACAAAAACGATTGCAAACATCGATTGAAAAATTGTCAACCATGACATGCAAGCCATTTCGAAAACATAAATTGGGTAACCGTTGCAGTATAACAAAAAAGGTGTAAATACATAAAATATACTTTACTTACCACACTTAAGAGGGTCCGTGTACAATAAGGCGCCATCTCTATACCCTGCAACTTCAATTACTGTTTCTTGCAGTTTTCCCCTGGCCCTTTGACGAGACAGAATATCGTTGTTAAAGTAAAGCTATTCATCGATAATGTTTCAACTGATATATTTGTACTACATTTCAAGTCGTACTTATAGCACACAGTTTTGAATACAATTGATGTATTTTGACCTAGTGGACTATGTACATTTTAACGACGTCGACGGAATATTTCTCCGTGGACATTCTTCAACACCAACGAGTCCTCGTTGGAATCGTCTTGAACAGACGATGGTGTTTTTTATGGAGAGGATAGTTCGCTTACGGTAATCCCAGTCATTTTACAGTTGTTCCTCTAGATCTTGGGATGTCAACGCGGCTATATCATCTGACAGTAACGATTGTTAAATTGTACGCCTATTTTCGTCAATCCCGGCTAAAAACCTTTTGTGGTTCGCTGTAAATGACCACATGTCGCCTCAACACTAGTGCGGATGATCTTTGCAGGTATTTTGGATTTTTTTGTGGGCCTATGACTATTCTAAATATTGACAGAGTTTCTTCCATTATTTATCCTTAACTCACACATATTCAGTTCCGCGAATGCCGTGACTTACAATTAGAGAAACTATTTAGTATTTTCATATTTTGCCTGGCACACAGTGAGCACAGTTTTACATTTCACACAATTCAATTGTTCCTTCTCTTTACCTTCGTGAAGTTAATGTCAGCTTTACAGCCAGGAATATAGGTAGAGTCAATTTCAAACATTACAGTTGCTTTGAATACAAGGTAACATGCCTGGATGACAGACGAGCGGTAATGTTGTAACCGCGACACCGCATGGCAGTTTGATATCCAGTAATATTTACCGCCAAAGTTCATCCTTGTAATCTATGTTTCTGCACAAATCTTGCTGACAATGTTGAACACATGGTCAGGACGTGAACTCTCGATGTATGCACATGTGACTACTTTAGGAGTTTTGAAAAAAAAATCTTCTGCAAACTTACGACAATGCGTACATTCAATCAATCATTGATGTCAAACTTCAGAACGCGCCTCTGTGACAGGTAGTCGGACTCTAAAATTTCGTCAATTCTTTTCAGATTTACCACTTGTGGGGCTCATTTCGAAGCTCTTGGAGAAAGAGCTTTTGGAGAAAGAAAAACTTTCGCCGACTTAGCTTTTCGAAAATGTAAATTTAATTTTTCCTCCATAGAGTTAATAAGGGGATAGTGACTATTTTAAAATTCAAATATTGCAAAATGTTGGGTGATTTGTTTCGATAGTTCCAAGCTTTGCACGGTGAACCCCGATTTTTATTGTTGATTTGGTAAGAGAATTGTTGAAAGTTTCATTCAGGAAAGTTTGAGCAAAAGTTAATAAGTCTTTCACTTTCGTGGCGAGCACTACCATAAACAGTATATCAACTATAAACTCTTCACGATAGCTCGATTAGCGTGTTTGCTACAAATAATGACTATTTCTTCTTCTTTCGAATATGTAAAGTCAAGAGTGTGTCGGATTCGTACCCAGACCTTATGGAAGCTACTCGCCTAGCAAAGAAATCAGCGACGAAAATCACTCTGCTGCATCACAAAGTAATGCATCAAGACCGCCGGGCTTGATTTTGTCTTCTAGATACTGTTACTAATTTGTAGACTCCTCTCTAAATACGTCGAAACTCTTGTACATTTTACAGACCCTCACTATCGCTTCGTCTTTACAGGCAGTGTTAAAGTGGACTGAGATATTACATGTTATTTTTCTCCATGTCTATTGCTTCTTCTTTGACGTGTATTTGACCTACTGGTGACAACTTGCGAACAAGTTAACGCACTTCAACAACAAATTTTTATTGACGGATATCGAAGTAAAGAGATGTTTTTAAATCAGGATTTTCCTTGTGCTCTTCAAAGCCAATATCGTACACCACCGTCACATTGCGCACGGCGCTCAGTCTTTCTTTGTATGTCAGGCGATGCGAACTTTTAAAGTACATCACGTACACTGATATGAGCTACATGTACGTCATGGTTCAAATTAATTTGTCTCTTTAGACAATCTGCCAAAAGAGCTCGATAATGTTGGGCACATGGTCAGGACATGTACTGATGATGTCAAGCAAAATATATTCACATGTCACTTTTTTCTCGCGCAACTGGTTAGGCCTGTTAAGTACTGCTACCGTTTTAAAGTCTGTCGTTTCCTCTTAGTAATGCGAAAACGCTTGAGAATGCGATGTTTATTACTTGACCGAAGGAGTGGCTTCAAAAGAGTTGAATACAAGGTTTCATGTTTCGAAGAAAATGGAAAGAGACTGTTATTTTCCACAGTCACCTGTGATCTATTCCGCTCTGAGCCTATGCGCCCCATAGACTTGTGTACATATGCCTGAGAAGAGGACATGTGTACACACGTCAATGGGGCGCATAGGCCCAGAGCGGAATAGATCACAGGTGACTGTGCTATTTTCAGAATTAATGGCCGCCTTTACCACTTTCTATTCTCCTGAATCATAATTAGAGTCCAGCTCAGAATGATTGAAAATCAATTTCAATCTACCTTCGGATGTGGAAAGTGCAAGACTTAAACTGCTACACATAGACTGTGTTTTATCTTGGATCCTGTGTTTTACAAAAATAGAAGATATGTTTTGACGAAGGTATGTTAAGAGCCATTGCCCCCCAAAAGGTAGAGGTATTCAGTTTAATTTCTGCATATGATCGAAGCGGTATTTGCCAAATGGAGTATCACATTTCATGCGTTTAACACTTGTTGTAAACTTTAAAAAGAAAACTTGGCGACCATTGACACATCATCAGTCAGTCTTGACTCTTTGGTGACATGGCTGATCAATAATGTTCGTTTCTTGTGAACAACAATTAAACTTGGTTCTCCATGTCGGCTGTTGAATATACGGAGTCAAGTGAGTAAGTGGCCGTTGTTGCTTCCGTTTCTTCAGAATTGATGAAGATTATCGGACAAGGTTAAAGTCATTTGTAATTTTTATACATTTACCAGCCCCTTAAAGGAAAGCAAAGTCGGCTAAGATATCCCGTATTTAGTAAGTTTCTGTCAGTGTTTCACAAGTTTTTGTAAGTTCACGGCATGTGATCTGTTTGACCGCACGTATAGAAACAACGTATAATGCAGCATAAAGCAGGTCAAAATATTTCCCTCTTCACAAAAAAAGCAAAATAATGATTATTCGATATTCAAAATACAGACGTGTACAAAAATCTAAAGGAAGAAGAGGCGTTGATACAATAGTGCAGCTGTTATGAATTAAGACTATAGAATACTGAACATAGACACTCTTAATTATATTGAATTAATTAACCAGAGATCAGAACTTGAAAGATGTGAATAATACTAGAACGACTTACTCTTGAAGTTAAATTATAAAAAAATATATACAAAGTAAATTAATTCTAATTTCAGATTTCTGCAAGTTTTAAGTCCTGTGCGATATCCCCAAGTCAAAATCACCTCTAAACTCAAACTCATGGGATTTTGCCGACGGCGACGACTATGTTTTGACGATACAGATTTCCCGTTAACGCAAATATTTTGAATCAATATCTGTGTAAAATCTCTGGCAATATGCAGCGGCTCGGAAGATCAAATGTTATTATTTACAGCTTGTTATTGTAATATGGAATCTGATGTAGCTAGGGCTCTCCTCTACCTGATTGGCTGGTTTTGAAATAATGAACAATGAGTTTCGGCTTATCAATCACCAATGCAAATTAGTCCTTCAGTATCAAAGTAACGTCACATTGAGGGCTGCATTAACAGAATGTACAGCTGCTCAATGTTTCAACAACAACAATAGCTTTCGACAAGAAACAGCATGGTTGTTATGTATATGTAGGCGATTAGAAACAAAATAACTATAGGCCACAGGCCCATAGAGAAAAAGTATTAAAGAAATCTTAACAGAATTCAATTTTTTTCATTACGTAGTAAATAAATGCAGCTAAGTTTTAATCAAGTTACAATCTTGTACTCAATAATAACATAAACCTATATGACAGATACGATACAAAACCGATTCCGTAACACTTCATCAATTTGGAAGGTGTCTTAGAAGCACAGGTAGATAAAAAAACAAAACTCGTCCTAAGAACTATAATAATGTCATTTTTCTTCATACGGAATTTACAAAGTTTTCGACAAACTGGAATATTTTCGTGTCGTCCATTCTCATGTTTAAGCATGTGAAGAACATCGAAATTGCGAAAAAGCAATGCTTAATTTAAAAATATGTACACTCCTCAAATATTTCTCTATATCAAGCATTGAATTGAAGGTACAATATTAACGTAACCTGGGAGATGATTCTGCGTAATAATGCTAGCTCTGCTGAGCGCAATCTTTCAAGCTGCTAGTTGAACCACAGACAAGGTGTGTGGTTGAACCTACATGTACACCATCATGATTTACCCATGCATGGCAGAATCCCAAACAGAAAGGTAGGGTTTGATGTTAAAGCCCAGTTCAATGATTTTAACCTACGTTCTCCCACTAATCTTTTCAATATGAGGCAACACTTCTCAGAAAATCTACCAGAATTCATCCAGAAAATGTTTTATCGATAGATTACACGTGACCATAGCCAAGGTTTCACTATCGTACAATAGAATTGAGGTGACATAGGTGTTAAATAGTATAACATTAACATTAAACATTAACATTCCACTCAGCTTTATCAATACAGTTTTCTGTCGAAACATCGCCTTTTTTCCCTGGCTTTCGCTTCTTGTTTTTTTGTTGATTGAGCTCTAACTTAATCGAGAAAATCAAAGCTAAATATGTGGATTGTTGAACAACCTGGATTTTCCTTTTATTTGAGAACCGTTTGGCTTAATTTTTATCGGACATTCTCTACGGAACACAATCAATTTAGCCTTATCCAAGTTGAGCCTCAATGAAAACAAAATATCTGTGACTGATTGATTTGTCCGTGAGTGTGGATTAGCATATCTGATCAATCGGCCAGATCATTTGCATACATCAAAATATTAAATAGATATTATGAGGTTATTACGAAAATGCCGCAAAGGATGCACGAGGCCAATGGCGCACCGTATCGCCCAACGCGAAGTGGAAGGCGATGCGCGGCGCCAATGTCCGAGTGCATCCTTTGCGGTATTTTCGTAATAACCTTATTATCATACTGACTGGGGCATCAAATTGTCAGAGTAATGACCGTTTTCGTGCAATGTCAACAATTTTCTTCCGATTTATGGTGCAAGTGTCAGTGAAATTTGGAACGCTATCTCGGACGCGCTTCTGCAAGTTCTGGATAGTGCACTACACACGTACATATACAGAGCGGGCGAGACATGTTCTGGCACTCGTCAATGGGTCTCTTGAAACCGTTCATCAGTGAACGCGCAGATACAGCTGCAGGGGAATGTGTTACGGAACAGGCGTTCCGTACGGCTTTTTAGCGCTCGCAAAATGCTATTGTTCTCTATGGTAGATGTATAAATATACATAATATATCAAAGTATTAATGTTTTGGCTTCCTAATTAACGTAAACACCTTCGCAACCTACCTTATTAGTGTAAGAAACACGTTCATTAACGAAACAGGGCTTTTTGGTTCCAAAAGTGCATTCAATTAATCGGTAGTAACAGCAGAAGTGATTAGGAAAGATTATAAATCTCTAGCCATTGATGTAAGAACACTGATAAAATTACCATGAATGCCACATCTAATTAGTTTATCGCACAATAAATCATGCTGAACAGAGTCAAAATCTTTAAAAAGTCTGTAAAATATAATAAAATCTTCCTTTTCGTACTGTCAGGCATTTGGCAATCGTGGCTTGGAGTGTGAAAAGACTGCCCAGTAAAACTACGAAATACCTGGTAAATTGGCTAGTAATGAAAAATAAGGCACAAATTGTCACTGCATCACTTGTCTTGAAATGTCAAACAAACTCAAAAATATCATTCTCCTATAAAAGAAAACGCCAAAAGTCTCCATAAGGTTTCAGTTGCGTAAGGGGTTAGGCGTTCGACTCAGTCGGAGCAACAATATTTTCTCCAGAAATGGTCTGTCGGAGCGATTGTTCAGATTCGCCAGGTGATGCATTGATAAACGGGTGTTCATCAGCAGTCGACCCAGTCGGATCCATGGTGTTGTCTCCATGACTGGTATCATATTCGTCAGGTGATGCATTGATAAACGGGTGTACATCAGTAGGTGCTATGGCATCACTTGCTGTAGAAGTTCTCCCACTTTGGTCACTCGCATTGTCCCTTATTTGAAGAGGCTGCTCACCACCATCCGAAGTAACAGTGGCGAGTGGATGACTGGTACCACTAGCTCTTCCAGAGCTGTGTACAGATCTTCGCTCCACATCGTCTGTAGACTCAAGTCTGTCAGCTTGAGGTTGATCAGAGCCGATGTCTCCATGATGGGACGAAGCCCGACCAGTGCTTGATACATCATCCTCAACCTCGTCCACGACCTGCATTTCTATAACTGTACTCGGCTGCCCGTCACTAATCGTCTCTTTGTCCTTTTGTGGACTTTCTCGACAACATTTACAACATTTGCATTTTCTTTTACAAGACGCCCGACATTTGCCACACGACAGCAAACACCGTGAAATCAAACGATCGTACGGCTTCAAAGAACGCATAAACTCCGGTAAAAATTTCCAATTGCGCAATTTCACAGGAAGGCAATTCGGGCATTTTTTCTGAAGTATTTTGAGTGTTATTATAAAGATAAGAATGACACCTACGATGATCATAAATACTGCGAGATACTGCCACCCAGCGATAGCGAGCAACAACACAATTAATGGCAAGATGAAGAACACGGTCAAAACATATGCGAGAGAAAACCAACGATATTTAGCGGTTGTACTCCCTAAAAATTTCGCCCCATTGATCGGTGGTTTCCTTGTTATTGGTATCGGGTAAAACAAAATAATGCCGCTCAAATTAAAGAATAAATGACATAGAGATATTTGAACCCCTTCCACGAAGTCTATAGAATCTGAGCTCGCAAATGCCGCAATCAAACTTGTGAAAGTTGTCCCTATATTAGACCCTAGTGTGAGTGGATACATTCTTTCAACTGTAATAATGCCCACTCCGACCAGAGGTGTTAATAAGGACGTGAACACGGAACTACTTTGCAGTAGCATGGTAAACAGGACGCCAATCAGCATAGCTACGTATCCTGTAAGCCACGACAGGTATCCAGGGAAACTTGCATTTAGAAACTTCTTGGTACTGTTGGCGGCGCTGCTCTTTAGTACCGATGACAGCAGCTTAACGATTCCCATCAGGCAGCCCATCAAGAGGAGTAAAGACACTATCAGCAGGATCACGCCGATGATTTCATCAGCTAGGTCACTGTATGCAAAGAGGAATTTACCTGCGGAGAATTTAGTGTGTTTTTATTAGTGATGGTACAGTAAGTCTTGGAACATTGTCTTAAACACACTTTGATATTTTGAGGCAGGCAAATTGTGGCGACAGAAATGTCAATGACACTTTATATATCACTTGTTTCTGTTTCATAGAAGAAAGGGTGACAACTGAGAAATGTATCAGACAAACTATGAAGTCAGTGTCTATAGATTGTATACTAGTCCAGTCAAAATGGGGGTAGACCCACCGTAAATTGCAACAGATTTGTTTTGTTCAGAATGCATTTTGGAGTCTGAGGTACCCAGAACAACAAATGCATTTTGCAGAAAAATATTCTGCTGCAATTTGTGGTGGATTGGATGCAAACATCCCGTAGACTGACTGGACTTTCCTGGATCTAGTGTGGTTCAACAAACAGAATCAAAATTGGTATATTTAGATCAAACGAAAGAGAAAACAGATTATGAATGTTTTGTGCATATACTTTGCGAACGATCAGCTTATTACTTTGTACAAATCAGGTGTAAACCTACACTCAGTATACTTTTCCTAAATTTCGCTTTGGATTTATGTCTTTGTTTTACATTAGGCAAATACTTGCAAGCTATACTTATATGAAGGGACCCATAAGCTTATTACGGCAAGGAAATTTCTCGCTGCAACTAGCAAATACTTTAATTGAAATGCATAATTGTTCATTGGAATGTATGTGGCTCACAGGTGAGTGACATGATATTACTTACACCTCTCGATATACTTAGTGTAACTGTGGACCGTGGTGTAGTTGTACAGCGTCCCGTTAGCGTCATAAACTGTCTCATTATAGTAGTATTCTTCAGTGACGCACCATCTCTTCACAAAAGATTCATCGCCTGTTAGCTCCTCGCCTAATGCAATCTTTTCGAGTGCTTGTAGGTCTAGCTTCAGGGAGAAAGAAATCATGCACGTTATAGTAACTCATCAGCAGAGTGGAGATTTCACCACAGAAATAACACTCTACAAAGTCATTCGTCACTTGGTTTATATATCTTTTACTTGCATTCAGAGTATGCAAGACATGTCATGTGGTTGCCAGAAAACCACAAATTAGTTCACCCACAAAATAGGTTGTCAACCTTTCCTCCTTCAACGTGTTTATTTCTTGCTTGATAATCTGTTAATGTTATTCTTAAGTATCTGCCTTCAAATATATGCGTATTTGAAACAATAACATTTGTCGGCATGTTTGTATTTGAGCTAATAGGAATGTTTATTACTCCAAGATCTCTCACAGAGGATATTTTCACAGTCGTTCCTGATATCTGATATATTTCATTATTATTGCATTTTCCTCTTGTTGTAAATTTTACAATTGTCTGAATTACTTTGGGTTCAATTTGATTGAATAATCAAAATGAAAACAAAAAATTGACAGTTGCAGAATACGACTTCCAGTTTCAGTTCTTATACTTATACTTACTTGAATGATTAGCTTTGTTATTGGATCCGATATCTTTACTCGATCTGCTCCTCCAATTTGCTGTAAGTTTGATCCCTTTACGATGGCTGTTGTCAAATGGTACAGATATCCGGAGATAGATTCAATTGGTAGTAACACTAACACCGCCAGCCAGTTGAAACAGTCATGGACGGTAGCGCCAGCAAAAGAACGACGGAAGGTCTCCCTGTCGCCTGCCTGTCCACCAGCAACGATCGTATTGGTCACCGATGTACCCAGGTTAGCACCCATTACCATTGGTATTGCTTCAGGCACGTTTATGACTAGAAGAAAATAAAACACGCATTAATGTAGGGTCGTTTTCTGGGTTTCGCATTTAAGTTTCACGTAGGAGCTGCAAGGCGTATTATTAAGGTAGTATGCGCCTCGAAAGTGAAAGACTTCAACTTTCGCTCAAAATCCGTAAGGAATCTTTCAGCCATTCGCTTTCAAAATCAAGAATAAATATCGGGGGTCACCGTGCAAATTTTGGTACTAGAGAAACAACCCAAGATTTACCGATATTTAAAATTCAAAATGGCCGCCATCCCTGTGTTAGCTCTATGGGGAACAATAAAATTTTCAAATTTCGAAAAAGTAAGCCGGTAAAAAGTTGTCTGCACCAAGAGCTCTAAAATTAACCCCACAAGTGGTTTATCGGAAAAGAATTGTAAAAGTTTGAGAGTCAGAATATGTCTCCGAGGCGTGTTCTACCTTAATATAAAGCAAAGTCAGTAATTATTATTTGAATTGCAAGAGAACCATAATATATTCCGTCATACACAATGAATGAGAGAAGATGATCTATAGACTGATTGAAAATCACACTTACTATCAGATGCTACCATCGAAACGATGATGGATGTGGTGGCGCTAGAGCTCTGCAATAGTACAGTGACCAGCATACCAATCATCAAGCCTGCGATTGGAATCTTTAGCAGCGAACTGTCTGATAGGGCAGCACCAGCAGCAGATCCACCAATCAGAGTGAAGGCATCTCCCATCAACGACAGGGCGACGATGAAGAAGTATATGCAAGCGCATATACCTAAAGCTTTACCAATCCACTCAATGCAAACTCGCCGTACTTTGCCGCGA
The DNA here is from genome assembly GCA_001465055.1 of Ptychodera flava. Taxonomy (NCBI): domain Eukaryota; kingdom Metazoa; phylum Hemichordata; class Enteropneusta; family Ptychoderidae; genus Ptychodera; species Ptychodera flava. The sequence continues at coordinate 48,846 of LD354232.1, read as the reverse complement.
GTACTTAATTCTGAAAACAAGGACGGCTCCTGGTAACATTTCATCATACTACAGAGGGAAAATTTTATAAGGCAGCATCTGTACAATTCTTTTCAGCTTTTTTCAACTTGCCATCAACCATCAACGAAAGTCTAAAGAAACACTGTTTTTGCAATCTCATTGGAATTGATTTGTCACTGGTTATTCATTAGACTCAGCAGATAATATGTCCTTCCGTATACATTTGAATTAGAAACCTTCCAACTCGTGTACTTTAACGAGCAACCTGCGATTCAAATAAATACGTTTAAGAGAGGTTGCATGTTTACGTAAAAAAAAACGGGATATATATCCTTACCCGACCACTTTGGTTTATCATCGCCTGTGAAGTCTGGTGCCAAACTCCACGGATCCGGTTGTTCCCCCTCTCCTTCTAGGGCTTCTCCTTCTTCCCTCTCCCCGTCTTCGTTAACTTCAGTATCTTCATCATCATGATCTCTTCCACTTCCACCAGATATGTTACTGATAACTTCAGAGTCTCCCCTATTTTGATCGTCGTGATGATTAACAGCACTGCCAGGTTCTGTTGCTGTTTGATCTTCAGGCATGCTCGCTGACTCTTCAACCGGCGGTACTGACACTGGCAGCGTGGAGTCATCTTCATTATCACTTGCATCTGCTGCTTCGCTCTGTGTTGGCTGTGTCTCATCCGGGTACTCTGCTCTTGGTTCACCGTCAACTGTGAGTAAAGTTGTTTCTACGTCAGGTTCTCTTGGTTCTGAAATAAAATATTGCATTGAATTTAAACTATCCAATGCTATCAAGGATGTTCTCTGTGCAGTTCCCAAAACTATTGCTGTCGACTTGGTAGTTTATTTAGACTTCAAAAAGCCATTACTTTTGCTACTTGGCTACTCTAGAATTATGACTAGAAACTTTACACACTAATATCCAAAACGAAGGGGTAGTGTAGCGAAAATTCATCGAGGCAGTTTTGTTTTTTAATCGTGATAGTTTCTTCGAACCCATATTAAACTTTCTTGGCAAACATTACCATTCACAATGCACGAGAAAGTTTTCTTGTTGTGACAATCATGTAGTTATTCCGCCTGTGAATTTATTAACATGGTATTTTAATGTAATGCAAAAGTTAAGATCCATTTTTTCGTGCAAAGCTTCTGATTTTGCATTCATATTCTCTGCTTCTGAACGTTATGCTGTGCGTGTTACGATGGAACTATACGGTTCATAGTTTCGAAGTTGAGATTAGGAAAATAGTTTTAATAAGGCTGGGGTACTGTACTGTGGGCAGCATGCATGACAAACGCCTCGACAGGTCTCCCTAGCCAATACCTACAAATTCACTTATAAGATTTTAAGTAAAATCTCTATCACTTCTGAAGGCACTCACTTCCTGTAAATGCTTTGTATAATTAAACATTTAAAGAAAGAAAATTGTTCGTTTTGGGTACAGTTGACCAGTCGCCCTGGCTTTTTCAAATCTATTCCTCTTCCTCTTTATCTCATCACCGTAAATTGTCCAACTTTTGTCACTGAGAGATGACTCAGTATTTTTATTTGATAGTCGAGAGGGTTAAAGGATAATGTAACATTTTATGAACACAAATTTGAACTCCTAATATACAATTTAGAAACAAAAACCGAAACTTCGCTTACTTGGAGTTGAACTTGAAGGTGAAAATGCACCTGAGGGTGACCCCGGGTCCAGCAAAGGATGAAGTGTATCTTCTGCTCCTGTATTCGGAGAACCTGTAAATGTTTCCCAGGTATCCTCCTCATGGTCGTTGTCCATGGTAACCTCTTGTCGTGACCTGTGCGACCCTGTGGATGACTGTAGACCTCTGACGTTTGAGTACGTGCCAATATTACTTGATTGCACAATTAGGGCGATAACACAATCATGTAAAGTCTCTCCTGTCTGGAACAAACAGAATGTTAGTTATTCTACAGTCAGACAGTCAAACCAGCCGTTCTTTTCAGAATGGGTATGATTATTAGGCGTATCGAAAGGTCATCACTGTGGCAATACGCTGGTTGTTTATTCATAAGAAACAGAATTAAAACACGCTTCAAAATTTCAGTTGTGCCTGACTATCACCGAAACAGTTGTTTAGGGTCAAGTTTACAGTTATTCGAAAAAAGGAAGGACCAAAGCCGTTTCAAGGATCAGAAAATTGGCTATGCCGGTGAACGTTCAAAAGATTTACCAAGATTGTCGATGGAGATTAAAATTGCACCACTTTGTCCAAGGTAAAACGGTATGTATAGCTATGAAATGTCGCCAAACTTCAATAATAACAAAACCACAAAGATCAAAACCGAAGGGGCCGTATATTTGATAAGTCAGACGGTGTCAATACGATGAATAAATATGACGTAATTGATCAAATATGACAGAGTCTTTCCCTTGAAACGTCGAAATTGAAGGGTTAAGTAGGCAAAACTTCAGGTCCACAAGTACTTGACGGAAGTGCACAATAGATATGAAGAACAAGTATAATTTGCTTCGAATAATCATTCCTGGTTTGGAGATGGTTGTCACGGATTTTTTTTTCCGTCTGTATTGGACATGTATCTTGTTTCTCCGTGTCTCTTTGTATCCACACCATACTTAAGCATGGTCTGAAAGGATTAGCTATATCGTAATTTGCTTGATTTGACGGGTTTTTTGCCTTTATGTAAAATTTGGTTCTAGAGAGACAGATTATCTAAGATTTCCCGATATTTAAAATGGCCACTATTGCTGTGTTAATTCTATGAGGAAAAATAAATTTTCGATTTTCGAAAAACTATGACGGTGAAAACTGTTCTTTGGCCAAGAGCTGTTTAAAATGAACCCCCACAGGTGGTAGATAAGAAGAAAATTAATAATATCTTATAGTCCAAATTTCTGTCCCCGAGGCGTATTCTACCTTAAACTTGGAACTATAATCGAGCCAAATGCTGTATATTCAGCATCTCTGTTTACAAAAGAGGAACATGGCATTATCGTTATTATTACAGTAGATACCTTAAACCTATTTTGTATCGGATTGTGAATTAATGCGAATGTGTTCCTTGTTTAAACCTATTTTAAAAACACTACCATTTATGGCAACTAGTAAATATATGTGACTGTCGTTGTCCGTCGCAAGATTGAGTTGGTGAAAGTAATTGTTTACTGTAGCTACTAATCGGTACCCAAAGTTTTGGTGGTATTTTAACATAATACTACATTGATGTTTTTTAAGTATCTTACCTTAATATCAAAATGTTCTCACTAGAACGGTAAAGCAGGGTTCAGTGACTGATGTGGTAATTTTAGCCAATAATTCGTTATTGCAGGCAGCGTGCGTTCGCGCCAAGGGCTTCTCGATATATATATATTCAGTCAAATCAATCAATTATTTACAAGGTGTCACCCTAATAGGAAAACCCTAAACTTTAGAACTTTGCGGGGAGATCCGGTTTGAAATCAGTAATGTTGAAATCAGTAATGGATGAGAAAGATGAGTGTACTATTGTTCTGAAAGGGCAGTGTCGTATACTTTGAGAAAAGTATCTTGAAGTTTATCCACCATCTCTCTGCGAGATTAGGTTTTCTGTCTATAAAATGGACTTAACCGCATTCATTGAGTCGATGTCCAGAGAAATATCAACAAAAAGGTCATACGGCCAGCCGGGTGTGACGTAGATGCGTGCTAAAAGGGGAGTATCCGGTCATTGTTGGAAGTACGATGACACTACTAAATGCGCCCCCGCTGGTTGTAATGACGTCAATCCCTGTGACACTCCTAAAGCTTACATCAAAACAGTTGCTTTAATCAGTGATTAATTCAAGTTTCTGTATCATGCTGTTCATATGGCCCCTTATTTGATTTGAGATTCAAATAATGAAATTGTGAGTTTCACATATCATGGTATCGGTCGAGAGGTACTATCTTTTATTTTGGTTTATTCTCTTACCCATCATGTTAGACTTCGGGTAATGACAGGGAGTTTCATTCGGTTTCATTCTAACCCAATACCACTGTTGCTCTGCAGCAGAGTTCCCAAGGTTAATGTGAAGTTTCTGTCAGAAGAATTAAGATGCGACTCTCGGTGACACTTGAATTTGGCATGTGTTCATCCGATGGAAGTCATACAAAATTACTGTAATTTTGGTGAAAGATTGGCTACATAATGCCCGAATTTCGATTTACGAAAAATTAACAAACATAACACGATGTGAAATTTCTCGGTAGAGTATACCGAGAACCAGTCTGGCTTCAATAAGATGATAGAGTGACATCCTTAACCATTTACTTTTATCAATTATGCAGCTTCAGGCAAGAAGTTCAACATACAGGGACAACCTGTCAGTTGAGTAACAACTGAAACTCTTATGTCAACCACATAAAATTTCAAAACGTTAGAAGAATATCTAAGCTGGTTTCAGGAAGAAAAAAGCATCAAAAATCGTGTCTGGATAGGCAGTCCAAATATGCCAGTTTTTTGCTCTGTATTTAATTTTTTGTAGATACTTTCCTCCCTCTTAAAAATTGCATTCGAACCCTACCTTGTCTCAAGAAGTTACCGACAAGCAATTTTACAGCCACAAAGTAGAGGCTGCACGTAAACTGTAACTTGCTAACCCAAAAATGAGTCATCTATTTCATTTGATAATGAGATTCGTGAACTTACGTCATCATGTGACCTGTGATAAAGTTGTATCGCTCAGGCGTGCCCCGAATTGACTCCATTAAATAATGTTAACAAAGACTACCTTTTAGAAGACTGCATGGTAGTACTTTTGACCAAAATATAGAAATTGATCCAGCTCATAAGAAGTCAGGAAAGCCGGAGTATTGGAATGAAGTGAGAAATGCAGAGAGACAAATAGTAAATTTAAACCAATTTGAGACCCTCAAAGTCAATGTCCCCAAAGGAAAAAGTAATTTAAAATTCTCAGAATAAACTAAACGCTGACAATATCAGATCACCAAAGTTTAATTTTATGTAGCATGTACATGTTGACAGTCTGTACACTGTCATGACTTTAGACGCAACGGCCGTTCACAAATGAGATAATAACCCTGGCATACTGATAAAAGCTCGCTTTACTCCGTAGGGGAAGAAGATTTTGGTTATTTTTCTCACTCACATGTGTCATACTAATTCGTCATTTCAAGATATTGCAGAAATCGTCAGCCTTGAATCCTAATTAGACGTTAAAATAGTACAGTTTTCATATTTGTGTTGAGTTAGAAGACATTTTAAGTGCGTACAGCAAACAGTGCTCAGTATGAAAATAGGTGGATAATCTTTAACCAAGATTACCAACAAGCACGGTACCCATGATAATGATGTATATTATCCTGGTGGCATGATTGACGAATGGTCTTTGTAATGTAAAAATGTCGTTTTTTTCACAGTCTGCTGTTTTACAAACGTTGTCTTTTGCCGTAGAATTAATTTCAGCACAGTGGCGAAGCGCACGAATCAAGTTTTTCTCTGATACACTTTAAATAAGTTTGACCGGTTGTACCCATTGCTCGTGCCCTTACCGGTACATGACGTTTTTGTTCAGGACATGATCTGGACATCTGAAGGAAGACATTGTGCCTATTCTTTCCAAATGCGACTTTGTTTAACTTGTCAGTGAGAAAATGAATACTTACAAGTCAATGCAATTGAATCAAATCTTCGAGTTCGCAAACTGTATCACTGGAAGGCAGCGTCCCATATGACAACGGGGTGATCGTCGGGTCATGTTAGGTCACCGTGCCCCTAACACCGTGCGCTGTTCTGTCGTCGATAATAGCAAAGGGAGTGATATATTATCGAAACTTGCGTATTTTAAAGAAATGTTTCATTTTTTATAATGTTAAAGTGCGGCCTTACATATCTGATATAAAGATCCGTACCATATCGATGACTAAACATAACAACGTCAAGCATATATACTGATAACGGTGGTAAAGATTAAGAGGCACTATATTACACTATATTAATGCGGAATCGTTCATTCAAATAGTGTGCGTAACCCGCCAGGACTCGTGTGCAGATTTCTTTTTTAGGTATCATGAATAAAAAACCCGTAATGTAACAACATAACCGTCGAGGTCTAGATATAATTCGGTGATTGTCTTACATATATTTCATCGTATAATGTATTCATTTAATATGGATTAGGGAGACCCAAGGGTGAACAGATACTCGTAGGATACTTTCTTCTTTCGTATCTGAAACTCCTGCAAAATTTACTGTTAGGGTTAGAGTGAACAAACTTCAGAATGGTTTACCAAAGATGGTTTGTCATAAGTAATCAATTGAGTGAATATCACTGAAATCAATGGCAAAAAATGTTATGAGACGCCTTTTTGTGATGTAATTATTCGAAAGTTATTTTTCTTCCACTGGTTCATAAGAAGTCATGTGAAGACTGATAGTCAGTTTACAAGACCACATAGTTCAAGGCACTATTCTTTAATGAATGGTTGTAAACAAAGTCTAACGTCCACCATATACTACAATTCTACTCAGTGAAGGGTCTCAGACCATACAGAATGGTGATGGGTCAACATATGATGGAACAAATGACGTCATCTCTTCTTTACCTTCATAGATCTAAATTTGTAAACGATATAAATAGAAACAAGAGTGCAAACTACCAAAGTCTTACCTGTGTTTATGGTGATTGATGATGTTTTTTTTCGAAACGGTATATTATTATAAATAATATTTAATAAGCCCTGTCAACGCTGTCCAACATGGCAACCGTCACTCGGACTGCGTGTATGACCTGCATGAATACTTGTAACACCATGCACTCTGTACACAAGAATAAGTTAGATTCTCACGTTGTTAGTTGTTCATCCAGAGATCAATAATAAATTGTTGCTTTGCTGCAGCACAAACAACAATGTTAATTTCCACTGAAATTTGGCATGAACAGTCCACTTATTGTAGTTTATCGAGTATTTGGTTTCTTCTTCGATTGAAGATAACATGTACCTATGCAGGAATATTAGCTCATGTTATGATTTACAGCTATTCAGTCTCCGTGTCAGGTACCTTCGTGATCCATTCAATATTCTGCATATTACTTTGTTGTTTGTTCGCCTACAAAGTACGATTATCAATTTACATGGAGCTATTCTGACTTGTTGGACGCTACACACCTTAACATTGCTGGTATGTTAGATGACGGGCCATGTCTGTTGCAGACCAATGTTCATGAACGTTTGAGACGATGGCTTGAATTTTACTAAAACCAGTTACCAAGGAAACATAGGAACACCGTAGGGTGCAATTATCAAAATGAAAAATTTTACATCTTATTGCTCTTCCAGAGTCTAAGAAATATTTCATTCAATATCTATGTTTTCGTTACTCTAGGGGAGTATTTTCAACTTTAATCCTTCTTCACGCCGTTGTACTGCCAGGGAGGAAATTTGCTCAGCCTTAAATGCCTGGTCCCGTGGTGCGCATGCGTGAGGAATCTTTTAGCTTGCCACACACATCAGCAGCCGGTTCACAGTGGACTGCATGCTTTAGTAACTATTGTGGTGCTAGGTATTTTACGGTCCTTTACCTCCCAACTTACACCTAGCCTTCGATAGGATGACGTCACAGCCACACTGTTTAAACGGTCGTTACCTTGATAGATGGCGACCGCTAAATTTATTCACGTCTTTGACCCCAGTACTTTGAACACCAACAGAAGTGCTGTATTAGTGAATTATCTCTTGTGAATTGCCGACCGCAAATAAGTTATCTCAAATTCCACAATCGCTGGATCCACAGGTGGCTCGTTAAGACTGGCTATTCTTAGCAGTCATTCTGATCTGCCTCGATATTTGTTCACGAACCTTAGACTCAACGGTATGCGATTAAGCAGATGAACTTTCATACACACAGTCACACTAAAAGAAAGAATTGTGACATTGATATCAAATACACAATACACGATACGCAGTAGAAATAATTTTAACGAAATTGGCATATTATGAAAAACACAGATTTAATTTACAATTATAGTTTAAACAATTGTGTCCTGTTTTATAAAATCTAAAAGGAGACGCATAAACCTTTGGTTAGTCTGAATGATAATGGGTGTGTCAATATGTAACCAATTCATCAAATTCATATTTACCAAGTTCAGGGCTTACAAGGTCAAAGTTACGAACTTTTTCACGTCTCGACACTGCGCTAATCCATTTTGAATTTTCGATGTGACTGTGCGCCAGTAGGGAAGCGCTAGGATGTCAACGTGAATAAATACAAACACTGTGACATCTGCTCGCATAGCGGAGTGACATCTACCTCGAAATGCGTTTCACCGAGTAGCACAACACACTTCAAGTTTTTTTTAATGTGCAAAAGATGTTCGCAAAAGCTAATATTTGTAATAGGCGATTTGTTTTAGGGACAGTATCTGAAATCTCAACATACAGGGGAATATCTTACGAATGACACGAGTCCTAATCCAGCAATCATCCAAATTTGCAAGTATTTCCAATATCGTTGCTATATAGCGATATAAGACATTAAGCTTGAAGGACACAAAATTGATTGTAAGATGTATTTTATTATCAAAAATGTAGTTTACAGCTCTGTCATACTTAAATAATTTGAATATATCGTACAAGATTCCTCTACAGATAAAATATTTCAACATTTTCTTTCGACATTGTCAATCAGCTAATGTAACAAAGTGAGCGTTGACAATCTAGACATTGTGGTATCTTGCTCCAGTTTCGTACCGAAAGAGTAACCTTCTTTGTAACCTTATTTGAAAAAAGAAGTAACAGGAAGATGATATGTACAAGGTTTGTAAGCAACTTAAAGTTCATATGTAAATAAAAAGCATACTAAACTGCAATACCATCACGTATCGACTGCATTACTGTGTGAAACGTCGTCATTCGGGATATGTTCACTTTGGGCAAGTCTGGCTGGTACCTCTGAGTCATGGTCATTTGAAAGTTGTGAATTGTTCTCATTTTGCTTTGACTTTGTCCCAGTATTAATATCTCCTTCTACATCTATTACAGTGGAGGTTTGTATCTCGCAATAGCTATCTCTCTCCTCATCAATACTGAAAGCCTCATTTTGTTGTCCTGAATCACAAACGATGGTAATTTTTACGTCTAAATTATCATCATTCCCTTCGCTTACTTTTTCACTGTCGGAGGCATCATCGCCTTTACCAATTCCACACTTCTTTTTACACTTTCTACAACCTACCGCACACTTTGAAATAAGGTTATCATATGGCTCTAGGGAACGCATAAATTTTGGTAGGAAGTCCCATGTCCTCATTTTCTTTGGCAGACATTTGGGATACCGATTTTGCAAGATGTTCACTACGATTACAAATACAACGATGGCGGCGGATATTGACATCACCAATGCAAGGTACTGCCATCCAAGGATAGAGAGAACCAACACAATAGCTGGAATAATGAAAAATACAGTGAGTATGTACGCTACAGAGAACCAACGATATTTAGCTGTAGTATTGCCCAGGAATTTTGCACCTCCAAGCGGAGGTCTTCTGGTGATTGGAATTGGATACCACAGTAAAATACCCGATAAATTAAAAAATAAGTGACACAATGAAATCTGGACCCCTTCGACAAAGTCAACTGAGCTGGAGCTCGCAAACGCTGCAAGGAGGCTAGTAAATGTAGTTCCGATGTTTGAACCGAGGGTTAACGGATACATTCTGTCAACTGTGATTATGCCCATCCCGACCAGTGGCGTCAGTAAAGATGTGAAGACAGAACTACTCTGCAGTAACATGGTAAACAAGCAGCCAACCAATATGGAGAGGTAACCCGTCAACCACGAGAGGCGTCCCGGAAAATCAGCATTAAGGAATTTTCTTGTGGCCACAGCTGTGCTACCCCGAAGCATGGAACTCAGAAGTTTCACGATGCCCAACAGACAAGCCATCAGCAGAATCAGAGAGAACACCAATATAATTGCACCAATGACCTCATCTGGCAGGTCACAGTAAGCGAAGAGAAAGTTACCTGTTTAGAAAGAAACATAATATAACTGGTTAGTTACCGGGTATTTTGATAACGAAATGTTCATATGAAGACATAATTGCTAAATTAAATATCTGGCTGATTTTGTTATTCTTTCATTTGACAAAGCAGTAATTTGCACGGTTTTGTTATATCATATACTTACATCTGTCAGTTATGACCGTGGCTGTAGTATTGTAGTCTGCATAGTAATCCGCTACTAGTTCATCATACTCGTAGAATACTGTTCCATTGTATTCGGCACCAACTATGCACCACCTGTCGACCAAGCTTTCTTCACCGGGTTCCAGTTCTCCCAAAGCGACTTTCTCAAGAACGCTCATATCAAGCTGTATCAAAATAAAATGATACAAATTAAGAATGGATATCAATCAGTGGAATTAACTTCCGCGATGCATTTTGGACCATGAAGCGGCAAAAAGCAAAATATCAATACCTAATTTGATGTACAATCAGTGAAGTTTCGTTCTTGGATTCAAATTCGGTATCATAATTTTTGTGAATTGACTTTAAATTATAATGTAAACGGCATATCATGTTGTTGGAGAGCAACAATTCATTAGTTATCCTATCAAAACCTTGTTTTTCGGACAAAAAGCAGACCACAGGACATGCATTTTGAGAGTCCTTACCTGTATTATTAAGTCGACTATTGGACTGGTAATCGACATTTTGTTTGTGCCACTTATTTGATGGAGATTGGATGAATCTACGATAGCCGATGTCAGATGGTAGAGGTACCCAGACACACACTCCAGTGGCAACAGTATTAACACAGCCAGCCAGTTGAAGCAATCGTGTACCGTAGCACCAGCAAACGAAAGCCTGAAGGTTTCCCTGTCGCCTGCTTGTCCACCAGCCACGATTGTGTTAGTTACTGATGTACCAAGGTTAGCGCCCATCACCATCGGAATTGCTTCTTGGACTTGGATAACTACGATACAAATATTGAAACGAGAAAATGGGTTCTGTAAGTAACTTCTAATTTTGCTTTGATTTCCATTTTCATTAAGCTTATGTTATATATAGAATGTACGACATACATATACTTTTATGTACATCTCTATGCAATCGTACACTCTCTCCCTAGTAGTTACTTAAGTATTCTTGTTGTAAAGATCTTAAAGAACATGTATACTTACTATCGGCCGCTACCATTGATACGATGATTGAAGTGGTGCCACTAGAACTTTGTAACAGTACAGTGACCAGCATGCCAATCATTAAGCCGACGATAGGATTCTCCAGCAGCGTACTATCGGACAGGGCGGCGCCAGCAGCAGATCCACCAATCAGAGTGAAGGCATCTCCCATCAAATCCAGGGCCACAATGAAAAAATAAAGACATGTGAACGCTGCCAATGGTTTGCAGATGTAATCCAACAAGACTCGTTTGATTTTGCCACAAGTGGTCAAATCTGAAGAGGAAAAGAAACACAAAATTCACTATAAGTGACAAAAGAAGTTTTAAATTGCAAAATTACTTATAGAAGACTAGAGCAGATAAAATTGTATGTGCTACCACTATGTTTGTTTCATGCAATGGTAAACTAAGTAAGAATTTTCATCGCATCAATGTTTAATGGGGATGATTATTTGAAAGAGTTCATTTCAAAGCAAGTTTTTGTTTACTCATCAGCCTCACAGAAAATGACTAAAAAGGAAAATCTTTCAACCCAGGTCATTGTAAAATTAATAAAAATGTTTAGAAACACAGGACCGGATAAAAATGTATCATACCGGACCATTTCTTTCTGTTTGAGGTTCCAAAATTTGGTATGCTATTCCACGGATCGTCGTCCTTCTCCTGTTCCTCTGGCTGTGTCTCCTCAACGTCCACACTCCCTCCTTGCTCCTCACTATTCACGTTACCTTGTTGTTCCACGTCCGTCAGACATTCGTGGGTGTCTTCGTCAGCCGTAGCCTTTGCCTGCACACTGCTTGGTTCGGATTCGTCACTGCTTCCACTCCTTGGCGCCTGTTCTTCAAATTGAATCCCGAAAGTTTTAGCTGGATCGGTGAAACTGGGATCTGAAAATATGAAAGAAAAACACACTAAATTTATTTTAGAAATACCACTGTACACTGGACTCTGCGCTACTGCTAGGTAAACTATCACTAATAATATTCGAGATCCTGGTAACAATTTACCACCTGAAAATTCCTGTTCCGTCAAAACTTGACTTATTAAAATGTCTAAAATTGTCTTTAGAAATCACGATCCTATTGGTCTTTTCAGTTAACGATGGTAAGATCACTCACCCAAGTTTTGAACACCAAGGCCTGTTAAGCTCGACTCATTTTCGACAGGTGGTCCAAGTGATAATTCATCTGACACAATGCTGATATTGGTTAGGGAGGTCGCTCGACTTGGGAATGCACTGGACTCTGCACTGGGTACACTCAAACTGATACTCGACGCCTGGCTCGGAATTCTTCGGTACCTAGGATGATATGTCGATGGGGAACTCGAACCTGACGAAGTCTCTGAGGATGCAGTTGACTCTGTATCAGACCATTTCGCACCACTGTCCTGGTCGAAAGAGTTCTGCATATCAAGGTTACGAGAAACGGTTAACGAATCTACCTTGTCCAGAACGGTGGTCTGGCGGTCATTCCGAGAAGCACTGTTATCTTTGTCGCCAGCTGGACGGTTTGATTGAACGTTCGAGCTGCTTTCTTTGAGAACTGCCATATTTATATGATCTTCTGTACTTAATTACACAGTGTGTCGAGACTGCCCTTGAAGTACACTCCCTTCACTTGAAAGTTACCGTCAGAGATACAACAGGTGATGAAAATTTATCTAAAATGAATAATAAGAATTGGTTAGCATATCATTTCTATCAAAATTAACAATTTAATATTTCAATATGAAAATTATCTTCTTTTGTCTATTCTACATACTGTATGGCAATGTTTAAATGTTAAAGACATTAAAATATGGTAGGGTTGGTTGTAGGGAGGCCGCTTTCAGACAAGCAACGGTAGCGGTATGTCCACTGCAAGCGTAAGATTAGCTTCTGTAAAACTACAGAGCAACTGGTTTACAAAATCAACCGGATCACTATTGTCAATGCAATGAGTACGTTTTCTTCCCTCCCTACTGTTGCCGGATTTCCGATATGACATCACTGGAAATGGAACAAATTAATTCAAGTAGTTGTGTCTTTTGAACTTGTAAACAAAGGCTCGTATTTAAGCTCTTCATAGCCAACTAACAAATAAAGTCGTCTTATAAAATGAGCGCATAATACAACGATATTTCTGTGAATGTCAGAAATATTGTGAAGCTTACACGTTCGGGGAAAATCAGTCGGCGAATGATTCAAGTATCACCGAATGTTCAGCACTTATGAAAACACATCACTTGAAGAAGGTACACAATGTTTAGGCCAAATAGATAGTCAGATGAAAGTCAGTTAAGAAACAGAAAAAAAACTTGTCTTTCAACTTTCGTGATAGTTATAGCACAAAAAATTGTATACCTTGAAAGCCATAAGGAGGGAGGTCTGGGTGAGTCTTCACCGATGTCAGGATGAGAAATGTCATGATTGAGCTTTGGGAATGCTGCATATACACCCTCCTTGTCTGTGATATGCCAATGCGAACAGACAGCGTTCATGAGGAACACATGTATAGCTCTATGTGTCCACATGAACAACCACATGGGTACCTTATGAGTATTAACCTCATGAACAGCTACACGCCTTCTCTATAGGGGCCCGCCATCGTAGTGGGGAGGGGCGATTAACATCATAATAAAACGGAATTGATATTAAAAAATCATCGACTCTGATGTTATAAAATGGGTATAACTGTCAAATTAATTATAGTGTGGCCGATCTTATGAAAATTACTGTTGTAGAAAACATGGCATACCCTCATTTTGATCACCCATCCAAACCCGCGATGTCGAGTTGGTTCATCCCTGGAGATTTGTAACTATAGGTTACACTCTCCCCATAAATCTATTTCAATGATAGGAGGCGCGTAAAAGATAACGTTTCCCCAAAAGACGCGGTGACCTAGTCTGAGATATGTTATCTCTCTTACACAGTAGATGTCAAATTGTTCAAATTCTCCCGGACGTAATATTCGGTCATAGATGAAAAAATCCGTATTTCTGGTCAATAAGTATTGGTCCTAATCGTGTTTCAGCATGTGACCATAGCTCAGTTATCACAACTAATTGCAGGAATCACGTTGGCGACTGTCTGACGTTTGGTCGAACGTTTGTGATGTATAACAAACGAAATTGGGCACAACAACACAGAAGAAAAGAAGAGGTAATCGTTGCCATAAAGCGCGACAAATTTAAGGAAGACAATTCTTTAAATTGAGCACTGAGGTCAGTGAATGTCGGACAAACAATGAAATTTACTTTCAGTGATATTTGGAACAAACTTGTTTGATCTCGACTTCATTGCGTCATTGTTTCTTAATAACGAAAACAAAAACATGAAGTCCAAAGTTTGTGTTTTTTCGTTAATTATCTAAGGTTAGCTGTATCCTGTTCGTCTGGTAAACAATGGTCGACTTTGAAATTTGGTCCGTTTGAGTATGGTGGATAAGAGGCACCGGACGTTGAGTTCTGAACTTTATTCTATAAGCTTACAAGACGGAACTGCATCATGCAGCTGCTGGGGTATCCACGTGAAGCCCATGTGGACATCTGCTACCATGATGAGGAGACCTCACGCAGCAACGAATGCCTGCCAATCTATAAATCATCGCGATAGCATATGCATCGAACAAATACCGTCAAACGAAATCGGAAAGCTCGATTATTTAACATTTTACCACTAGAATGTAGAAATAAGTGCAGAATGAATGGACAACGGTTAGTGTCTTTTTATTACCAAAAAAACCACCCAGAACGATGTAAAGTGGTGTATGAAGTCAGAACCCTCAGATCATTCAAAAATGAGAACTTTACGATTTATTCTTCTATTCGCTGTAGTTAAAACAATCTTTTCTCCAAAGCAAGTCCGAATTAGGGCTGCCTGAATGTGCTAGATTACGCTCTGTAAGTCCTAAAGAAACAGATTTTAATATGTATAATTTTGTTAACTGTACATGTACTTATGTGTTGACCACTCCAGCCGCAATGTCAGCAATCAGCTGTGTAGAGCTAACAGTGGTTCCGTTCTGCACGTCATGTATCCCTACACTTATTACAGGTGTAAATCATGAATAAAACAACACTCGCGTCACTTTTATAGTCGGTCATGATCTAATAATAAGTATTTTATTGGAGGGCGGCTGTGCTACACACCAGTCAGGCAGATGGAAATTTAGATGTCGCTATGCAAGGCTGACCTATCAGATGACAACTACCACTGCAAACAAATGGAGGTTTTAGTTGGCATAGATACAATTTCTGATGTTCATATAAAAATATCGAACGAACGATAAAGTATATTATAGTGGTGCGTAACGAGAACACATTGATGATGTCACCGGTTTATTAAACGGAAATGGAAAATTTAGAAATCTAAGCTTAAGTCTTTTCGGCTCAGAGCTTAATTGGTTGTCTTGCCACACATGAGGCAGAGCGCAGAAAATATTGAAATGAAAAAGGAAGGCAAAATAGAGCGTAAGCGTGAGGGCGGGCAAGTGCCAGTGGTCGATGACCGATTGGGTCTATCAGAGACCATTTCCTGCGCATACTGTTTTCTTTCTGTATCTCCAAACAAAACAGTCTCTTTTGAATCATCGGTTATAGACACTGCGTTGCTCCTAATAAAGTACGTAAAGATCTTTTGATATTATTGGGCAAAATGACAAAACTTAGCACATGGCCACTGCATGTATGCTACATGTCACGGCGTCGTTCGCAAGTCAACGTACGTAGTCACAATGATTTAGAATCTCAGCCAAATTTGTTGACCCTTGGCAAGGTAACGTATGACGCACTATATCACTGACCAGGGTTGTATCCACAGAAATGTAACCTTTACCGTACTGTCTAAAAGATTAAATTTTGCTACCATCTAATCTACAGACAGAACGGGCCCACGCATAACAAATGAGACTCAGTACTTAAGGATAGTAAGCATGGGGGTACTTACCCCTATTTTGACTGCGCGTACAAATCTGCACTATGTGCCATGGAACTGTTTCTAGGCGATATCAACTCACATTCAGCTTTTTCTTGACACATTTTTGGTTAGGCTGTATCAGCAGGTCAAACTTCCAACAACACATTTCAGCAATTAATCCTGTTCGGGGAGGTTAAATCGCCATGTCATCGTTGATTTTTTTCACTTCTAAACTTTCATTTTTGCTCTGTTTTTCCGGAGGGATTGCAGTTTTTTAGGGCACCGGTTGGAGGTAAAGTAAAACGCTGTGAGTTTTAATTACTTATGATCCTGAACGATATATCACGGGAACAATGTGCGAACGTACGAATGAAAGAAAAACACAGTCAGACGCAAAAACCTGGCAGAGGTATCACAAGCAAAACAATTCTACCATTTCTATGATTCAGAAAATTTAAACAAATTCGTATCAATATTTTTGAAATGAAATAAAATAAATTGAGTTCCCCATTTGTTATTATTTCATCAACGCTTGTGTTCATCATGCACCGCGCTTAAATCTTGGAAAGAGATTTAAGCGATGGTGATTCTCTATAGCCGTTATTAACTTCAACTGCTTATTCCTTTGAAATCCGCAAGAAATTAATTGCTCAACTTCTTTGACAGTAAGCATCATTATAAGCAATCAGCATGTAATTCAACGGACATCTGCGTAAGTATCGTCACAAATTAAGCTGCTATAAAATTGATATAAGGCCAAATGAAAAATCTATAGTTCCAGTTACATAATTTTCAAGTAAGGATAGATAGGCTGCGATCGTTTTTGATTTTGCAAATTTCAGTTATTGTTAAGTTTTACAGTTGTTTAAAACAAGGTAGCGGTGAATAACAAGCTTTCAGATTGGATAGATTAAGCGCAGTGTTGTTATATCACAACGAAAGATTTGTGTACGTATGTGTTTCAGCGCCATAAAACGCGATGTGTAAAAATGAGATTGGTGTTAACTGCGAACAGAACACTGGGTCGTGTCACCGGCCTTATAGTTAGTAATCTCGTCTACCGCAATGTAGTTTTCACTGACACAGTATAATCAAGCTACAAAACAGCATTTGATTCAACACGGAATTTTCGTTTTCAAACACAGGATTTTAGAGTGATACGTTAGATATATTTATACTAGAAACAGTAGCTCCATAAAACTGTCGATACGAGCAATGGCATATCATCTGTCACTGGTTTATGTATGTCGGCCTGTGTAAAAATGGACAGTTTCATTACGGAATTTTCAAATTACGGGCAGCAATACTTTATCAATCAGCTACCTAGACTTAAGCAGATCGAAATAATCAGAATAGTTGTAGCGTTCCTTTGACTTTCTCAAAACTATTTCAAGAAAAACTGTGGATTTTTATGAGTATATCACTTTGTGTCACTTACCGTATTTCGTTGGCTGTATGGTTTCAATGCATATCTATTGAAAAGGATCCTGATCAATGATTCTTCTTTGAGTGTGATTCAACTTCCTCTCAAACTTATGCTTTATATAGGGATATCCAGCCGGACGGACACCCATGATTTATTATGACAATCTATGTTAATTGTTCATCATCTCACTACCATCTATGTCAATCAATCAAGACTTGCTTACAATACAGTCGTGGTGTCAATGTTTATCTTTTGGTGACCCTGTCATGTCACTTAGTTTCTCAAGGATATAAGATTAATGTTTCCGTGAATAATCTGGCGTGAGAAGAACCAAGATTACGAGAATTATTGTGTTTACTTGGCTTTCCAAATAAATGAGACATTTTATCCTTTACATACAATACTTTGTAATGCATTGAATGACTAACTGTAGTAATCAACGAAACATTATGTATCATTTTAGTTGTGAAATGACGCGCCTACATACTCTTTAACAAAACAGGTATGGCAACATGTTATCAAAACTACGGTTCATTGGCGAGCAACAAATAGGAACCCAAACACTCAAGATTGTTCGACGCAATCAAACCTTGTGTCCAACAAATATGAAGATCGTTTCCCCATCAAATTAACCTGAAAATAAAACACAAAATTAGCAAAAGCACGATAATGTTCCAATACATGTCAGCTGACGGTAAATTGTGTAATTAGTGTGTCAGTAGGTTTTCGATCGCATTTGAACTTAAAAAGTACGGCTCCAAGTCATCTAGCGCAGACATCACTAACCGCTCGGCCAAATCCCCGCTTTTGAACAGAGTGGTTCAATAACCAAGCTAAGTTATGTAGTTACAATTTTTAAGACTGCAACCCTTCCACACTCTGTAGAGTTCATGAAGCACTAACACCCACATACTCGCTCTCATACATCGCATACAAACTTTATCATAGCAATAAATACATCACTTTAAGCTTTACGCATAGATTGGCATCAAAATACTTTAATTTATATATGATGCATTATCAGCTGCAGTGCTAGACCCTGAATTGGGGATTTTCTTGGTATTTTTTCTTAAGGCATCAAGATTTCCTGAATTGACTGGTGAGACGTGGTTTGGAAAATTGTCGTTGACTTTGCCGTCTGCTAATGGTGGCATAAGCCACTTAAATTGATCGATGGTGACCGTGTGCCATACGATAAACGACCTCATCTGACGTGTTGAAGATTTATTTGTGCATTGTAATTAAGCGCGAGATGCGTAAGTTTAACAAAGGTAATCACAGATCATCTACCTCATACTGACCAAAACCTGTGATTGATTGATGCACTGCGATACTTCTCGGTTGTGTAATTAAGATTTATCAGAAAGATAGATTTTGTTCCTCTACTTTGTCACTGATAGCGGCTGGAGACGCATTGTCAAAATTGTCAATTACAAACTACAATCTCAATTGTGACTTGTCAATCAAATGATACTTTATGGCGTTGGGTTTTGAAGAGAAACTGTTCAATTTTAAGGTTTGAATTTGTAACTCGATGCGCTCCGAGTAAAGAATCTCGCTTTCTCAAAGGAGGTAATCGACAAATGTAAAATGTAAACTAACGGTGAAATATAAAAACATTTCAACATTGTGGATACTTGTTATTAATTCTAGGTTATTGGACTGATGACGCAATCAAATACTGCCAATGTTTACCAAGATACGGCCTAGGACTGTGAGTGTTGGTGATAGCCGAATTTAGGGAACGAAGCCAAATGACCAGATGTGGTATCTTGAGTAATAGGATGAAATTTGGTAAGCTTGATATGGATTGTCACGTCAACAAAATTGCATGCCATACCCTGCTCAACTGCAGCGTAATAGCCTGTTTTATTTCGACAAACTTGATTATAATGATGAAAATCGCTTTATAGCTATTACGACGTCAAATACACGGAATAAATAGCAGTATAATCAAGAAATACAATCATATAATTAGTATTTCAGACTGCGAAAAGGAATCGACGGCAAAACTTTACCAAATCGATATATATATGGTATTATATCGTAACATTTTCTGAAATCAATTTTGGATGCTTTTCAATCAATCGGTCCAATCGTTCAAAGTCAATGTTATAGGGAAAATACTTAAACTAACATGAAAAGTAGTTGTTGTACAATACATTATAAGTACCACCACAAATTCTGTTTCTCACGTTTCTTTCACATATCTCCAATATACACACTGCCGTGTTCGTTAGTTTAATTTTCCTTGGGATCACTCGTTATGTTGGATCATCTGGTGAGCAGTTACTGACGTTGATGTGGCGTTAACGAAACAATTACAAAACACTTCATGTTTGCCGGTATTATTCGAAATTTGGAAAAAACCCTAAAAATGGAAAATATCGTACGTTGGGAACGTCACCCAGGTAGACGTGGAACCTGTATGGAAACATTGCAGGAAAAAAGTTGATAGGGCGTTCATGAGTGTTCTTTGTGGAGACAGAAACGTTAAGTGGTACTTAAAACCGACCGATGATATCGCAAAATAAGTAGAAGTTGCCACACTGTCCAGCATTTGATACGCC
>LD354232.1:0-10656 GCA_001465055.1 Ptychodera flava | reverse complement strand
TCCAGTATTCCAAGCCAAAATGTTAGACATGTTGAAACAGACAGGAAGGTAAGTGGGGATTCTGTAGAGCTGGAGTGTACCATGCCTATTTAATTACAGATGTGATCTCTGAGTGATCTCTGTTATGTACGGTAACCATATCTAAAAGATCAATGATTGTCATAGAGTTGCAATGAGAGCTTTGTCGTACAAGAGGTGTACAAGTGCCAAGATCTACATGCAATGCGATACACAGGGATGTAGGAAAGTTTGGGTACAGGTTGCAAAAATAAAAGTACAGTACAGGTGATTAAAGCAGAGTATCTGCACATAAAGTTTGTGCAAAGTGTCCTGATTTTTTACTAAAACTAAATTTTCACAGCCAGCAAATTTTAGCTGACAGCCGGTTGTTTTTGCCAGCTGCCAGCTATTTTCTGCATCCCTTTATAAACATGTGCCATTGTTTCGAAGAGGCACAGGATTTTGACGTGTTTGATTGGAATAAAAAATCTCAAATCAGTACTTTCTCAGTGTAAAATTGCCTGTTAATTTATATCTAATCTATCACACTTTTGCAGACCTGAGATGGTGGTCGGCTGGTATCATTCACATCCAGGGTTTGGATGTTGGTTATCTGGTGTAGACATTAACACACAGCAGAGTTTTGAAGCACTTTCAGAAAGGGCAGTTGCTGTAGTAGTAGATCCAATTCAGAGTGTAAAGGGAAAGGTAAGAAATTCTATTTTGTCCAAAAAGATAGTTGACAATAAGTTCTGTGCAGGTACACCTTTTGGTATTAAAATTTCATTGAAAAGTAGATTGGCACCCGGTTGCATGGCATTTCTTGGCAGTAATGTATCTACTGTCTTTGTTTTTCTTAGCAGCTGTTACTTGCTGGCCCAGCAACTGGTGTACATTACAAACGCCCTCTAGGGTTACAAAAGGTCTATTTTGTCCATGGCATAAGGGTAGTCAATAATTAGATGCAGTACACCTTTTGGTGTTAAATTTCAGTGAGAGGTGTAATAAAAAGACTGTGGTAGCTTTACAGTATGTTGATATTACTTCAATGTCATGTTTGCTGTTGTACCCATTCAGTGCCCAATGCAACTAACACATATATGCATTAACTATCATTGATGCATGAATGAGAAAAAACAAAACATTCCTGCCAACATCACCAAACAACAACTGGCTTCTACATGTATATGTTTGCAATATTATATTCAGTGTACCAGACTGCTGCTAGGACTTCTGTTATTAAGTTGGCAGAATGACAAGGGTGTGCTCGATATAGATAGTCATCTCCAGATAAACTGTAACCAGCCAGAGAGTGTCCATTAATGAAACGGCAGTTGGTTCTTTTGTATGTTGGTGAGCAACCAGACCTGAACACACAAAAGGTAAAGTCCCTTTCATGAACCCAGGAAGCAAATTATTGGATCAGCTGCTCTTTTATCAATGAACCAACCATTAGTTTCAGACAACATGCCTAAATTGTTGCCTTGTATAACCGTTGAGTGTCTTTCATCTGATCAATCCCATCACAGGTTGTCATTGATGCATTTAGATTGATAAACCCAAACATGATGGTGTTAGGGCAGGAACCAAGGCAGACTACATCAAATCTTGGTCATCTACAGAAACCTTCAATACAGGCATTAATACACGGACTCAACAGGCATTACTACTCCATTGCTATCAATTACAGGAAAAATGAACTTGAGCAGAAGGTATTGTATATTTGTATTCATAAATAAACTACAAGTAGTTTTCTCTTGCATGATATTCTACTCTTGCAAGAAGATTAAAGATTTTTGTGTAACAGATTGAAGATGGCATATCATATCATTTATCTGAAAGTAAAAGAGATTTCTACATGTCTTATTTCTAATAGACATGCCCTAAAAGTTACCGGTTTGTAAACTGAACATATACACAACAACATAAAAGCAACTCTGAGTGCCAAATATATTCTCCAAATGACAAACTATGGTGAAAGTGTGTGCTGACAAATATGCTCCTTTATCTATGTTTGATCATTCTAATGTCTAAAATTATACAAGAATTAATAGTGACATGTCATCCGGTCATGAATTTCAGATGTTGTTGAATCTTCACAAGAAAAGTTGGATGGATGGACTTACATTAAATGACTACAATGAGCACTGTTCATTAAATGAGAAGACTGTCAAAGAAATGTTGGATTTGGCCAAGAGTTACAACAAGGTGAGACTACAATAATAATTTAGCAGCTTCCTTAAAGGACTAGCATGTATTTTGCACTGTGTAGACTTCGTGTATTTTTATACTTGTCGATCAATGCATTTACCAGCCCACAATTTATATTTTAACTGCAGGAATTAAAAATTTACTTGTACTAGTAATACATAATTCATAATGTCCCAGTATTTAAATTTGAAATATGGTTGTGTTAGAGTCGCAGGCACATGCGGCTGTGAGCATGAGACGCATTGTAGCTGTGATGGCAATAATCATCATTTGGCATGATGCCAACAATAGTTCCAGAGTATTAATTTGATATTTTTCTGTGACATTGCAGGCTGTTGAAGAAGAAGATCAAATGACACCAGAGCAACTAGCAGTGAAGAATGTCGGTAAACTGGACCCAAAGAGACACTTAGAGGAACATGTTGAAGTTTTGATGACGTCCAATATAGTTCAGAGTTTAGGAGCCATGTTAGACACTGTACTTTTTAAGTAAATGCTTACGCAACTTAATGACATCTTAATTCTTTTGTATTGATGTTCAGACAGCCAGCCCATCAGTTTATGTCATGTATGCCATGAAACATGCAGAACAACATATGCTAGCTGAGTGATTTCCTCCTGGACAGTTTTCTGTATTGGAGGATTGAACTTTGACAGATTCTATGAAGGATATAAATACAAGTTTATCTCCTAGGTCCTGTAACCTTAGTTTTTATTTTAAAAAATTACTATCCACTCACTTGCAGGATTGAGAATCATATTACCAGTGTTTAAAGTGAGTAAAGTGTTGATTTGGTTGTATCTGCATGTGGCAATACACCCCTCATCTTTTAGCCAAGCGGTATCATGAAGTCATATTGTAGGAGGTATAATATTGCATGAATAGGTCTGTTTCTTGTATATCCACCATACTTGTTTAACATTACAGAACTTACAAAGGTATGAAGTTGTATTTTCCAATCCAGTACATCAGTGTTTGACAAACATCAAACTGAACTGTGACTTTCATAATCTGTCAATGTGCAGATGTGAAAATGGTACCAATTATGAAGACTGGGCAAAACTTTAATCTTAAAACATGTTGTGCAAGAAGTGAACTAGATTGCCATGCTTTGTAATAGCATAACAGGTCAAAGGTCATAAAATATGGCCGTGTGATGGTAAAAATGGATGATTCATCACATTTTTCAGTTCCTACTTCCAGACCTTCAAAACAAATTCTGCATATTTATAATATTAATATTTTGTTCTCATGTATGTAGTACTGCCAACCAGCATACAGAAACCAGTGAGAGATATTGTTACAACTTGTACATCTTTATTCAAGTAATAAAATCTGAATTTCTAGATACTTCTTCATGCCTTTCATTCCACGAGTATAACTTTCAGGTTTTACATGTACATGCCATTATTATACACCTACTGCCGTAACCTATGGGAGTTTGACCATCCAATAACTTTCCGTATTTTGTATAGTACGCGGAGTCCCGAATACGGGAGACGTGCGACGCGCCTGTTTGACCTTTGACCTAGCAATTATCGGGTGTAAACAAACTATTTTACGGTGAGTTATAGACATAATAACAACTTCCACCAAAATGTATTCGTAGTATAAGGTTTAAAACAGGCTGAACACAAAACTGAGTCTAAATGCAATTGATTTTTTAAAAAAAACTAATTAAATTGAAAACATTCAGCGAAGTTTGCTTGTACTGCACTGAAAATTAATTGGCTTCGTGCCAACGCAAGGGACTTGTACTACGGAGCAGTAGATAACTCGCCTTCCACTCATATCGCGCGTGCCGCATCCCTCAAAATTTACCATAGAATTAGTTTATACGGACGATTAATGGAAGGAAGTGTATAATAATAGGGTTATACACAAAATACGGCCCTTTATGGACTTAGCGGCGAGTACGTCACTCACTGAGCCCTCGTCCATACTGGGCCGTATTTTGTGAATAACCCTATAATATCAGAGCTGCTGGCCCTTTTATTTCTGTCTGTTCAAAGTAGTAATAAAATTGAGTTGACAAAATGTCTCTTACATTCATGTGAAGACATAGGGATGATAACGTAAAATCCACGTTGTATATATGTTTGGTTCAATACATGTACATTTGCGCTGGAAGTCGTCAGCTTATAAGCCAATGAACATTATTTTTGCCAAGATTATAGAAAGCTGTCACTTGTGTTTGCAATGGCATATTGTGCATTGACAGCATAATGAAATTTGGTATCTGTGAATTTGGTTTAATCCAAGGTAAGATCTCTTGATTTTGGTCACATTAGATTTGGCAAGCATGCAACTAAGACACTGCACACTGGAAGATCCATCACCAAAATACATCATGTTTTGTATATTTCAAGATGTTTATTTCTCTTTGAAACTAAATACAGTGAAAAATGCTGACATCTCAGTCATCGTACACACACAAATCATAAATGTAAATTCCATTTTGATTTCAATTCACATGTGTAAGACACTGCCTGATTACTGGCACAAAGCTGATGAATAAAAAAAGAACATTATTTACCCCATATAGGAGAGTACCCATGTCCAACAAAATTGCACATACACTATGGCGTCATTGATGACCGATATGCAACGTTTCAAATGAACCACGGGAACAAAGTAATTTTCCCTCTTTGCCCACATTCACTTTCTGTCGTATTACCTCACAATTAAATAAACAGACTCAACTTACATTTCACAATAGCTCAGTATCATCCAAATCTACATAAAGTTGATAAAAAATTTGAGATCACGTAATAATGACATTTCTCTCTACCAACTAACATATGATTGAACATGATACCAGTGAATATCAAATATGCAATATGCATGGATGACACAGTGGAAACATTTTCCAGAAAACTGGCAGTAGTCTAAGTTTTATCTACTGTTCGATAACCAAAACTTGCTATCAAATGAGGGATAGATCCCAGATTAAATAAGCATTTAGTATTTAGCATGATTGAAGAATGTTAGAATCAAACTTGGCAACTATCCTGTGGAATGTGTTCTTAGCATGAAAGGCAAGTTGATTACCACTGTACAGAGCTTGACCCTGTCATCCTTCCAATGCCCCAAATCTTTGAGTAAGACCTGGATACTTTATAATTCGCGATGACTATCTTACAGCCCTTCTGTTCTCTAACAGCTCTGATATTCTAGCACAGTGACAAATCCTCAACAGTCTACCAAATGCAGGGTCAACTGAGCAAGCAAGGAAATCACATACTATGCCCGCTCATTGACAGATATGATCAGCTTAGTTGTTGACAATGCTGAAGTGGTCTAAACAGGGTCATGGCTTAGCAGCTGAGGAGCTATGAGAGAGTATACCTTACAACTACGACACAAATGGATCAAATTTTGTCCCCACTGTGATTTCTCTGTATATCACCACATGGAAAATTTTTTTACAAGTTCTGTCAACCCTTTCTGTGGCAGTTTCTGCTGTACAGTTCAAGCCTAACTTCACCACAGCTAGCCACAGGATGAAACCAAAATTTAGTGGTGAGAGGATCAGAGATGTGCTATTTCTTTGGAATAATGCAAGTGAATACTAAAAATCAAATTATGGCCCTTGCATGCCTTTCCCCAAAGTCTCAATGCAGTTCTTCAGCTCTTCTATTTGAACATAATGAGCTTGTGTTTCTGCAACTTTTGAAATATCTGCCATAGTAAATACTGTATACTGTGTGGACTCTCCAAACTAACAGAACATGGTTTTACAAAATTGAATAAAGGACCAAAGTGTTTTCTCTTGAAAGTTAGAGGTACAGAGGCCAGCTGAGAAAATTGCATGATTTAATAAATAAACGTTACTTAAATGCAGCTTATGATAGAACAATAAAGATATTACACTGTGCTTTACTGGGTTACTATGTTCAAATATTCTACAGTGAATATAGTTTATATTATCACAACATGAAAGATCTGAAGTGATATTGATAGGGTTTTACTGAATAATGGTTGCCAATTAATACATTCAAACGCTTACACTGTACATGTACATGTATCTGTGAAAAAAAGGAAATCTAACAATCAAGTATGTGCCAACAGAAAAATAGAAATCTTCGAGACATTTGCACACTTTGTGATTAAAGAGTTACAGGAATTTTCTACTGGTATTATAAACCAAAGCAAATCATTCCTCTTATCACAACAGTATAAAGATTTTGATTCATGGAGCATCATCATCAGCTTTTGAGTTCACACATCAAGTAACTGCCCTATTTCAAAACAAGGGAGTGTCCAATCTTAACATTGTCTGACATTCTTTGAATTTTGAGACAACCAACACACTGACGATGCAAAGAGTACTAGGAATGGTGAGGCTGCAGACTACTGGACACACGTGGTTGTAACTATAAATAACCACTAAACTAGAGAGTCATATTAGAGTCCAGTTGGGTTAAATATATAAGAAAGCCCTCTAGGAAACTTTTTCTGGTGACTTAAGAGTTTTGTCTATTTTCTTGCAGTCATCTCTTTTCATGAAATGTAATAAAATGCCCATCTCAACAAGTATTGTGTTGTTATGCTCCATGACTCATTGGCATGTAAAACAAAAAAAATTCCATTTATATTGTTCTTTACAACAGGAAATCACATTATCTACCCTTTTTGCTATCTAGGATTAGAATATATTACACTCATATATTAATTATTTACAATAGGAGAATCTTTGAAATTTTTAAATAAGTGTAATTTTTTTAAAGTCATAAAAATTGGTCAGGAACCTTCTCTACAAATCTCTGTATGCTTTTCATTAAGATTCTCCTAGTATCAAATTAATGTTACCAAAAATTTAAATGTCATTGCATAAAAACAAAGATTTATAAAAAAAAACAAGCCTGAAATCTGATGATAAGATAGCATGACTACATAGACGTTACTGGCGAATATAGAGGGTTAATTAACTTGCTTTATAGAAATTGCAGACTTTGTTGAAACAACATGTTTAATTACAGACCTTTTTATGCAGATATCAAAGATAACTATTGAAAATCTAGAGGGTTGAATATCAAAGTACGGTTGTGTACTGGAGTTAAAGAAACAATGTAGATTTTGTTCGGTGGAAACAACTACAGTAGCTTAACATTACTATTAAAATACAAGCATGGGTAGTAGAAAAGGTGAAGGCAAGGTACCTAATCATATATGTATATGCTTTGGAAATAACTAAGTCTGATTTGTTGGGATACACATGTGTCATTGCGCAGAACAGGAACACCAGGGTTGGAATTGTGACTATGCATAAGATTGCATGACATGTCTTGTCAATTGGAATTGAAATAATTGGTTGATGACTACTGCAAATAGTGGTCACTATCAGGATATGTAAAAGGACAGGAGAAATCTTTGCACAAATCATACTGACTGCATGGCTGTACAACAGATTTCACTGACTGCCAGTGAGATGGCGTCCTGTTCCGCTGTCTATGTAATCATACCTATCCAATACATCAGTATGCAAACAGAACTGGCAGTACACAAACTGAATGTCACTGACAATCATGATTTCCTTCCATTACTTTGATTGACCGTTCCTACAGGAGTTGTTGCTGGGGTGGGGCTGGTTGTGTGTACATTGGCTGTGACATAGGAGGCTGCATACTGCTAGGTCCACCATTATACGTAGTTGCGGCTGTAGCTGGTGCTTGCATGTTGGCTGGATTCATAGGTGGTAGTGACTGACTGTAGCCTGTACTTTGGACTGACGATGGTGGCATTCCACTGTAATATGAAAATGCAGAGAACAAAATGCATTATCTCCTTTGTTCAATTCTAATAGTTCAATGTTTTGTATGGTTACGAAAAATAGCAATCTTTAGGGTAGAAAGTGCCTGGGCAACAGATATTTGGACTATCAAATTTTTACAATTCGTTGTCTGATCTACCACTTGTGGAGGCTCATTTGGAGTACTTTTGGAGAAGAAATATTTTCATTGTCTTGATCTTTTGAAAATTGAAAACGATTTTGGTCCATAGAGTTGACATACCGATGGCACCCATTTTTAATTTCAAATATTGTTAAACATTAAGTAATTTGTTACTTAAATACCAAACTTAGCATGGTGACCCCCTAATCTTTATTCTTGATTTCGTAAGAACACAGTTGAAAGCTTCATTGAAGAAAGTTTGAGCAAAAGTTTGAGTGTGTCACTTTTGAGGTGCATACTACCTTAAATTGACAGGGTCACTATTTTTTTGACATTTTTCTATGTAGTGGAAAAATCAAACAAATAGTGGACAAAAGTGATGTTTCCAATGTATGATTTCGTGTCTAACAAGTAAGCATTAATGTGCACACTATGGCTTGCAGTTTGGTAGAGCAGTGTTAAGTTCATTAGCCTGCATTTTCTGGTAAAACTTTAAAATTCAGGTGTTGTTTCATTTCTTAGTTTTGAGTGAAAGTATATTTGAAGGTGTTTTCTGTAAATCTGTCTCAAAGCATATTTCATGTCTCTGTTCTTACACTGGATACTTCTCAAATGATACAAATATTAACAAAAAGAATGACCAAAGACAGTCACTTTGTTCCTTTAGTCTGATGATTTTCTGACAAATGTGACAAAATATTTACTTTTCTTTGAAAATTCTAATTTGACCATTGGCTCTGAATTTTCTAACCTCCACACCCATGAAAACATGTCTAGCATAACCATACACAGGGGGTCTAGTCCAAGCCATTACGGTGAAAAGGTTAGAGCTCAGTGGAAAGAACATTCCTTGTTGCTATCTATAATATGCAATTGCCAACTGCCCAAATACTGGTCATGTTTCTGAATGTTGATTAACTCTTTCATCCCCATTTCTTTTCAAAAAGTAACCATTGAAGAGATCAGGATAGGACAAAATCAGAGTGGTGAATGGGGTTTTTGAACGAAGATAAGACACTGAGTTGACATCATCACCCACCTTGCTGAAAACTGCATCTGTGTCATTGGTGGCATGGAGCTCATAGCTGGCATTTGACCCTGGCCCATGGGAGGTCCTTGACCTTGAGGTGGCATCTGGCCCTGGTTCATTGGTGGTCCCTGACCTGGTGGGGGCATTTGACCTTGAGGAGGTGCCATGTGTTGACCTTGAGGGGGAGGGGGCCCTTGCTGAATATACTGGCCAGGTGGTCCATAAGGCTGAAAAAATATAGCAGTATATTACATGTAAGATACATGGAAAAAACTAAACAATTGCAAATTTATCATGTTTTAAGACAAAGCTACCAAACTTTGATAGTGTTTCTTTGAAGTATTTGGTAAATCATCACTTCAAAATATTCTTTAAGTTCATTTTAATACCCAAGCTTTGCAGAGACATAGATATCCCAATTATTTTATGTTTTAGCTACTGCTTATGTCACTATCATTAAAACACCAATCCGAACACACTAATAACCAAAACATACTGGGTATTTTAAGAATTTGCACACGTTCTGTACATAAGCCACAAAAGAACTTTTGAAAAATAATTCTTGCTATGATTATAAAAGTCGTGACGGCACAAAACAAGCAGTGGAGTTTCTTTGCTGTGAAACCCATATTACATCACTTCTGTGCATGCCTGTTGAATCAGAAGACAGTAGTATACAGCTAATATTATGATTCAGTAACAGTGATACCGCCCATTATCATATACCCATGCCCATATTGCTACATCCTAGTGACGTTCAATGTGAAATATCAGCCGTGATATTTCACGGTAAACGTCGAGATATGCACGATGAACGTCATCAGTTTTAGAGTTTTCCTGAACTACATTAGCAGTTTGTTGGTAAACAACGTAAACAACAAAATGGCTGCCGCTCCCCGCCTGCGAAGCAATGTCACCGACGTAAAAACTTGAAGGGCTTCGAGGAACATGGGTATTTCTGGTTGCAAAATACGGAAATATCACGTTGAGTCTTGAAATGTTTTCCCCATGGTATTTTTTGGGTCAAGTTCTAGCAAACGTTCTGCCGTTCGCCGGCACTGTGCACAGTCTCCACCGAACAGGAAGTGAGCGAGTGGTGTGACAGCGGTGTCGCGCGCACGACGACTGTTGACATGGCAACTCTAAAGGTAAACTAACAAAATGGCGTCCCCTCTCCGCGCAAGCTCCGTGCCGTACGACGATCGAAATCAGGATAGATTTAAAGCTGAGCAGTTTTTGATCTGTTACAGTTGTAATAGCATATTGCACCTTAAAATGTTCCTTCTGTATGACGATTTTTGTATCCCGGTGTCTTTCTCCTTGGGTTTCATTGAGATATGGACGACTTGCAGCGATGTCAAGCGTGATGTTGACATCTTCGTCGTATACTTTATGAATAAAGCCTGTTCACATAAACATTCTGATATTTATGCGCAAGGCGTAATAAAGTAAAGCCTCAAAATTATAAGGTTTTTCGTTCTATTAGTAAAAATTCCCTAAAATTATGGGCATGGGTATAT
>LD354230.1:35714-63745 GCA_001465055.1 Ptychodera flava | reverse complement strand
TATATATATATATATATATATATATATATAAATTCCATCGTAGGCAGTTTTCTAATGTCTCTGATTCCATACAACACAATATTAATGTACATAAGTATTTCAGAATATACTTTTTGGCAGTTTCTTCTCATCTTATAAAAGGGAGCGTCCTCAAAACAGAATTTGCAGAAGAACATCCTAGCTTCTGTAGGTAAACTTGATACAAGCACTGTTGACTGATTGAAGACAGAAGGTAGGGATAATCTATGTAAAATATAGAGTTACCATAGATTTGCTAACGGGAGAGAAATATGCTAAGAGTATATACAGCTCTGTAGGTGAGAAAAAGTACAAAGTCTGCAAAGAAACCGTTATAGCTACGAATTTGTTAGTCTTTATGAATTACAGCAAAAGAGAAAACAATATGTCTTCATTAAACTCAAAAAGATGTAAATATTACAATGGAAAGAACGTGTACATTTTCGTTGGCCAGAAAATATGATACAGAAACCGTACAATATATTCATACTTGTTAAAATAGAAGACTCAACAATAATTCATTGAGAAAGAGTTGGATTTTGTCGAAATGCATCGTTTCTGATCATAATATATACAAAGACTCGAAGTAGTTTCGTTGTCGAGAACATTTCGCGATTGATGCTGTAGAACAGTAAACTGGTGGCGTTCAAAACCGCACGTTGAGAATCTTGTGATAGCGCTCTCTTTTAAACGAAAGTAAATTCTACACGATTTACGCCTCACGAGGGCGCTATGACTAATTAACATGCTGGCGCTGCACTTGAAGTTAATGGCCGTTTCCCTAGACGTACCGTTCTTCGTTTACTTTCCGTAAACGTTGATATTGGAGTATACCATTGACATTCGATGAAAATATCTAATGCATATTATGCAGGAGTTATCAAAGGATATACAGGTAAGGTTTTACAAGTACATTTCACTGACAAATTAACTGTACCGTTTGTCTCTGGTGTAATTGAGATCTGATGGTTTGTCACTGTCAGGACAGTCCAATAGTACACAATCTCATCAAAATATTCCATTGTTGTGAGTTTGGAAAATTATAAAATCGCCAATTTTTTTAATGAACCAACTCACTCCATTCAAAGTACGTAAATCAATCAATAGTGTGAAAACCATTTTGAGAATTTTGAAAGTTGAATTTTAAACACTGCATTTTGCTTTCATTCATTCATTCATTATGATTCATCAAAAGTTACTCATATTTTGTTCATAAAAATTTCTCATCATGGATTCTGGTCACTATAGACAAGTCTAGCCACTCACACACAATAAAATTCCAGCTCGCACTTGATGTCTAAATTTTGTAATTGCACCAAAAATTGAGAAATTCTTATCATGACCAATTCAAACCGCTCATTCCGAGTCATTGCAATCAATGCATTTATGAAAATGTCAGAAATTGTTCACCCAAAAGTTTAAAACTTGGTTTTCAACCACCATAAACATGTCCATCGAGTTGTGAACAAGAAATGTTTAGCCCAAACCTGATGTCTAAAATTTCTGGATTTTGAGAAAAATGGAGGAAACCTACTGACCTACTTTACTTGTCCAAGTCAACAAAACAATCGATGACGTCACCGATGCAGACCGTCAATTACTTTCAATGCATTTTCAACAAATTTCTGAATTTTTCACCAAAATGTTCACAATTCTGATCTGGATGCACATAAACTTCTGTGTCGAGTTGAGGACAAGAGATTTTTAGTCCAAACTTGGGGTGTAGGATGTGACAAATGTGTTAAAAATGGTTACATTTTGATGAGATTGTAATGCATATCTATGTTGATACAGAGAATACTCTGATTTGGTGGACGGGCCGATACGACGACTCTGTGACAGCAATTGTTGTTGTGATGTCATCATTGACTGCAATGAACTCTGGGAAATACACACCACCTTCAAATAATACACAATCCAATTGTCCATCAGATCTCAGTTTTACAATGCCATTCGACCTATCTGTACAAATATAAATATTGCCGTGTGAATCGACATCCAAGCCTTGTGGATACTCTAACCTATCATTGCGATATGAATGAAGGAAATTCAAATCAGAATCTAAAACATGAATGACATGTTTGTTGTAGTCTGACACTAAGAGATGGTTGTTGCTAGTAGCCATTACAGAGTGTGGATTACTGAATTGATCACTGACTCTTGCAACAATTTTTCCATCTTTGATGTTGTATTTGATCAAACTTTTACCTTTGCTGTCAGTAACAAAAATAAATGCTGCCATTACAGTTATGCTCCCAACCTCAATGTCTGCACTTTGGGGAATAATTTGAATAATTTTTTTATTTTGGTCACAAATAATTATTTGGTTATTACCGACATCAGTGATAAAGAAGTGACCATCAGGGGATATGGCCACATCCCATGGCTTGAATTTTTTGTCAAACTGACCATCAAATCTGATAATTTCTATGACCACCTTATTCTTATTGAGTATTTGTATGCGATAGTTTTCTGTGTCACAGATCACAAGCTGATCTCCATGCCATGCCAGACCTTTGGGATATCTAGATTGTCCTGGCTCTGTACCAGACTCTTCACTGCCCAATACCTGTAATGTCCATTTGTGACCTGTAGAATAAAGAAGAGGTCAAAGGTCAATGTTTATACACAGGAGGTAAGTTTTCATTTCTTTGACCCAAATAAATTATTGATGTGAACGTTTTTTATTTACATGTAAGTTTTTCAAACTCTGTGAAAGCTCCATGAGGAAAATATTCCGTTGTATTGTGTCAACAAATTTCTGAAATTCTTACAATTATTTACCTTAAAAGTGTCATGTCAACAATTTCACACATTTCAATTTTGTTCAAAATTGTTTCAATTTCAAATCTCACAGGGCCTTAGCCTTCAGTTAAGATGATTCAAATTGCAAAATTCAAAAAAAAAAATTACGTATTTTCTGTCACTCTGTTGTATAACTTTCACTGCTGTGTAACTTACAGCATGGAGGACTGTAACACCTGATTTATTTAGAACAGTTGTATTTTTGACCAGATTATTTTAGCATTTAGCCTTACCAAGATGTGAGTATTTTATTAAATTTTTGACCGACAAAATGACAACACTGTCTGATAATTTTCCAACAGTTGTAAATAACATTATCCAAGTTTTCCAGTATCGAAGTTTTTTTTTGTGTATTTTTCAAAAATAATTTTGCCCGGCTTTGTTTTTCTTGCTGGCTGCCATCATGAGGGGAAATGCCAAGAGGATTTGACCGGTTCAGAAGGGCTTTACAACGCGATTTCTGCGTAGTGAAGATTCATTACGTATTCATGGTGACCCCTGGCTAGCTGTCAATATCTTTGGAGGCTTTTGTTTTTTGGCTTGCCTTGCATATGACGTCGCTGGACATGACCCGCCAATCACCCAGGTAGTCAATGAAACTATTAATTTACTGTTTACCGACCCAATTAACACTATCCAGCAGTATCAGTCATATTTTAATCGCGTGGCCCGGGTGGGCACAACGTTGGAACGCGTGTATTTCTATGTGTACGTTTCACTTGTGGTGTTGTTTGTACCATCGTGCGTTTGAAGTCCTCGTGTCACCTACAGTATTACCTTCAAGGTGACAGGCTTACTATTAATGTTCAGTATCATGGCACCGAGCTCTGCCCACGGTGAAAACCACCTGTTTTGCCTATTAATTACTGCCCGTCGCTGCCCTTCCTGAATGTAGCCTATCTATAGCTACAGTAATCAGTCAATATGTAATACCCCGCGCCTTATACTTTTTAGCTCCTCTGTCAGCGAAGCGGAGCTTATCAATTAGGTTGATTGTCCGTCGTCGTGTCATTGTCGTCGTCGTCGTCTGTCGTCCGTCGTCTGTCAACAATTGCCTTCTCCTCTGAAACCGCAAGTCCAATTGCTTTGAAATTTTATATGCAGTTCACTTGGGGTGACCTCACTTACGTTTATTCAAAGCGTGGTGAAATTTGCATATTTGTATTTTGGGGGCATTTTTTGGTGTTTTTGGTAAAAAATCTACTTCTCTGAAACCGCTTGTCCGATTGCTTTGAAATGTGATATGCAGTTTACTTAAGGTGACTTCAGTCAGATTTGTTCAAATCGTGGTGAAATTTGCATAGTTGTATTTTTAAGGCAATTTTTGTCATTTTTGGTAAAAAAATCTTTAAAAATCTTCTTCTTCAAAAGTACCAGTCAGATAGCTTTGATATTTGGTACATATGTCCGTAGCGATGATCTATTTCAGATTTGTTTAAATTGTGTAGAAATATGCAAATTTGCATTTTAAAGGCAATTTTGGCCATTTTTGGTCAAAAAATGTATTTCTCAAAGAGAACTGGTCAGATAGTTTTGAAATTTGGTATACAGGTTTCTATAGATGAACTAAGTAATATGTATTGAATTTCTGATGAAATCTGTAATTTTGTATTTTGGGGGCAATTTTAGCCATTTTTGGTCAAAAAATGTGTATTTCCAAAACTACTTATAGCTTTGCAATATGGTATACAGGTTTCTATAGATGAACTAAATGATATTTATTGAAATTATCATTAAATCTGCAATTTTGAATTTTTGGGGCAATTTTTTCCATTTTTGGTCAAAAAATGTGTTTCCCAAATAGTATTGGTCTAACAGCTTTGAAATTTGGTATACAGGTTTCTATAGATGAACTAAATTTGGTCTTTTTGAAATTATGATGAAATCTGCAATTTTTGCCATTTTTGGTCAGAAAATTTTATTCTCAAAAAACTACTCATCAGATAGCTTTGGTTGACATGTTCTAAGGGATGATCAGATGTGATATATTCCGAGTATGATGAAATCTTCAATTGTGTATTTTTGCAGCTATTTTAGCCACTTTTTTCTGGCCACTGCATTGAGCTATCAAAGATTTCCACCTTCTTCATCAACATGTGTCAAAAATAGTTATTCTCTACATAAACACAGCGGAGCTATATCGGCTGCTAGGTTGCTTGTTATATAAACTTATAAAATCATAGTCCGAGCCGCAAAATTGTTGACTTTCGATCCGATATACAGGATGATTGTTGAATCGCACCAGCGCATCCATGTTTACTTGCCCCATTAGCTTACTACTCTGCAAAGGGTGGGTAGATGGAATGCCTCTGGGCCAAAAATGAACATCAGGGCGATACTTTTTGTGAATCCATGTGAAAACAAATAATTTATCAGTTTTGTTAGACTCCTCATAAATTGTCAGTTTGATCAAGATCGAGACCACATTCGAGGGCTATGCAGACTCTCCATGTACGCATACACATTGACAAGAAGGCGGGAAACACCTACTCACCAAGCACATCGAATCGGTGAAAAGAAGCATAAAAAAGCTAGGCTCATCGCCAAAACAAACGCGCCAAGCGCTAACAAAAACCCATACCAAGCGGCCCTTTTCAGGGCCACCAAATACTCCAAAAGAGAACTACCCAATAAAAACATAAAATGACATAGAACACACAAATAGTTAAAAGAAATAACAAAAATCGTACACATAACAAACAACTGAAACACAACATTAAAAAAACAAAATATAAAATAAACAATCACTGTAACGTAACAGAAAAAATGGCCGTGGAAATAAATCAGCTATTTCCAACGAAAAGCCGACAACAACATGAAATTCAGCAAGAACCTATCTTCGTTCAAACTATGAAACTCCAAAAAATAGTAGTAGGCAAAAGCCTTAAAATTCATTCGGACACCAACAAAACCAAACAGAATAAACCACCTCAGGATTTCAACAAATAAAGTCGTAAAATATGACTACACTACATCATGAGACACAAACAATCACAACAACACCAATTCAAAGAAAAGTCAAATTAGACTCCCCGAACAACAAACAAACAAAAACTTGAAAGCTATCTGAAGCTGCTGAACTCGCACTTCTAGAGATGCCCTTTCAAACAACAAAACAAACATGTCGCGTGCCAAAAGAATCGTGATAAACCAGCTTGCAATAGACAAATTACAGAAAAAAATCCCTTCGACAAGGGTTGGGATTTCGTCATTGTCAACACAAACGATTACGTACTCGAATGCGAAAGGCAATTACGCAACACTCAGTATTATACACAACAAGCTAGAACAAACAGTAGTCTGGTTCCCTGACCCATTTCCCCGGTAGAGGGCGTGGGGAAATATAGGGTCAGGTACCGGGTAGCCATCTTGAACAGAATTTTGTTCAAAATGGCGGAAGTTAGTCACCTGACAGAACATGCTACAGCAAATATGGCTGCTACCATGAAAACGCCGGTAAAATTCGACTGGATCAGAATTATGTTCGAACAATGGTATCCGAACCAAAAACATTGGCACACGAGACGGGAAACATAAACTGAAAGGATTAATCCAGAAGTACGGGGAAATAGAGGTGATTTAAAGTTGGCTGTGAGGTCATTGAGGTCATCGCCGACTGTGGCGTGACCCCAATGACCCTAGCACGTTCGATACACGCCACAAGTACTGCTGCGATATCACAGCTAAATTGAAAGCAAACTTTGTTGGAAGTGTGAACGACGATTGATTTCGATGGATAGAATTGTGTCCGAATTTCGCGAAAAATGCCAGGTATCATGTCGACGATCTAAAAGTATCAAGAGGTGTGCTAAATCACAGTGGCTAAATCATGGAGGTAGAAAGTCTTTCTTTCTACCTCCAAGGCTTTGTGGTACAAACAAGAAGTTGGTGTCAAGTGAGCCTGAAAGTCCGAAACCCAAGAAAGATGAGAAAAAGTTACAAGTGCTACTTTCATCCAATCACAGCTTGTTTTATTTTAACCCAATAGCGTCCATGTTTACATTAGCCGGTACCTGACCCTATATTTCCCCACGCCCTCTACCGGGGAAATGGGTCAGGGAACCAGACTAGAACAAACAGTAAACAAAGTAAACGAGCTATTAATCAAAATGTACGAGAACAAGCACATCAACCAGGATACTTGTAAGTATCTTGATCCAATAAACATAAAATCCGTACCCCGCAGTGGTACTTATTGCCTAAAAATTCACAAACCTCCGCAAAAATCTAAAAGACACACCAGTCAGAACAAAATTTACCGAAGTAAAGAAAAATAGAACAAACAAACTGAACCACCAAATGGACTCACAACATGACCAAAAATTAATATACTGGTCTCGCTAATCGAAGAGCAAGACCACTAAAATGCATTAAAATAAATTTTCACAAACACAAACTAAGGAAAGAATCTACACTGCAACTGATGAGAAACCACACTCGGGTTTCGAAACGCAAGTGTCAAAGGGCCACTTTATCAAATTTGTCCCACCATAGGTCCGGCTGCATCTCGCCATAAGCTTTCCCCACACAAGCAAAACATTACCGTACACACTAATCCAAACTTCCCTACAAATATCCGGAGCGAAACAAACATTTTATTAACACAAATAATCGGATAAGAATGTAGGAACACATTTTCGAAACGAATCAAACACAAACTCGACACAAAAACATTTAGGATAGGTGGGGAGCCTCTTTCACATTTTTTACATCTCGCTATACTGTCTATGATTCTAAAAATAAAGTCATCTGCCACTTTGAAATTTCTGTGTACGTGGTTTCTTCAATCGAAAGTTGGGCGATTCCATGGTTCTTTGGGGCACTTAAGTGTACGTCAAGCTTAAGGAATGTGGTTACATTCGCGATGTTTTATTCGAAATTATTTATTTCTTCTAGGGCAAATGCACATAATTTATGCTGTTGGAAATACTGGCCGCTCATAAACAAGACAATAAGCTCAATATGTGTGCATCTTTACTTTTATTGTCAAAGTACCACCGACACCCACAAAAAATAAATGGTTCAGTCCAGGTATTTGCAACTCTGCCATACGACTGGTCAACAGGAAATCAACCATAGGCGTCTTTTGGCACGCGTATACGCCAGTCAAATATTACAAATGACATCAAAAGAGGGATAAAACTGCAGCAAGTGTGAAGGAATACAGTAAAAAATTGGCCGACTAGCGGGAAATACAGTACTCGTTAAAATAAAGAGCAAAGTTAAAACAAATACAGTAAAATACTAACCGACCAGCGGGAGATAAAACACTTGCAAACCAGAGACTAAAATGCGCCGACGTTTCGGGTGCAACCCTTCGTCAGTACTAAAAACTCGCTAGAGAAACGTGAAAACACAAGTAAGAATAACAGCCAATCAAACAATGGAACGATCAAACGCGATAAAATATGCATTCATACTGGCTGGTGCCAGAGTACCGAGTTTAAAAATAATGGCCTGTTAGAGTTTATGGCGGGTAGAGTCTGTGGTGGAAATTATAGCAGACACTGCCATGGACCGACCGCGGTGGGGTGGTGTACAAAAATGCTTGGCCACCGGGTATGCGAGCTTGTTGTCGGGCACAGTACGAAGATGTTCAGCAAAGCGATCGCCTTGGCGACATGACACTTTGTTTCGCCAATATATAGCATGCTGCAGCGTCTTCATTTGATGCAATAGATGATATTAGCCGTCGTGCATGTGAACACGCTGGAAACATTGACTCTACCACGCAGGCCCTGAATGAAATTGGTTGTAAAAGTATGCGGGTAGGTGTTACACACACACTCGACGGCCACATGATGATGTTCCAGTAGCGCAGTCGCGATTAGGTAAACTGGAACGCACCAGCCAGTCTTTGATGTTAGTGTCATGTCGAAATGCCATGATGGGAGGTACGGAAAAAATATTATGTGTATTGGGGGAGTTGGTTAAGATGGAAACTCCTCAAAGATGATTTTACTGATTCTATGGTTAAAAGGATGGTATGTTAATACAAGAGGAATGCGATCGCATTGATAACGGGTAGTTGACTTTAATGCATCCTCCTATGTTAGTGGTTCAACGCGCTCTTTAGCTTTGTCCACTACAGAGCGGGGATAACCCGGAGCCGAGAACCAAGTGCTAATAGTGTAAAGCTGCTGCTCAAAATCCTTTTGGTCAGAGCAAATGCGCCGAGTGCGTAGAAATTGTGATAATGGAATGGATTCTTTGCACCGACGGGGGTGAGATGAACTGAATAGAACATATGCATGAGAGTCTGTGGATTTATAATGTATGGAGGTAGACAGCGAGTCCCCATTGATATAAACTCAGCTTCATAAAGGTTTTAGACTTTTTTCCTTTGTTGTATTCAATGCAATTTTCCCCATAACCTTTAGTAATAAATGAGTGTTTTTTCATCCTACATCAGGTGTTATCTTTTTTTACTCACGTGTGAGCTAGTTCACTGGTATGGTAACTTTGATGAGGTGTATCACATTTATCTAACAGGGTGACGAGGATCTCCAGCTGCTTGTGTTGTATTGTTGTGAGCCATTGAAGTGAGCATGACATGAGGTAGAAATAAATATATTTTTGTGTGTACAAATAAAATATGACCCATTACATGCAGTATGATAATGGTGAATGAGCAATGTCCATTTTGAGCTGTTATATGTCTTCAAGTGGTCTAATATGAGCTGCTGTATGTCTGCATGTCAAAAGTCATGGGCTGAAAGTTGTCTGCAATGAGCTGTGGCATGTCTGCAGGTCAAAAGTCATGGGCTGAAAGTTGTCTGCTATGAGCTGCTGTATGTCTGCAGGTCAAAAGTCACGGGCTGCATTTGAGCTGTCATGTGTATGTCATTGATCTGCATACCATGCCCCATGAGCTGCAATTTGCAGCTCAAAGCTAATTATATATGCACAAAATCAGACCATTTGCAGATATCTGCAAGTGATCTGCTACAGCCGAGCTTCGAAGATCTGCAACAGCCATCTGGCAGGTCTGCAGGTTTGGTAAGGGATGTCACAGCGCCAATGATTGAACGTACTTGAAGATAGATACCTGCATGTTTTATTTTACCTGGAAGCTTATAGTGACTCCATAATGCTCCTCTGGCCCACATTTACCTTTATCTGATTTAAATGATCATCAAGTGTATAATAATAATTCAACTTTCATCATAATCAGACTTACGTTTTTTTCTCTTGTGTGTCAACAGAGAATAAAGGTGTATGTAATGAGTGACTACAAATACCTATAAACTAATCTTTATGGATTGTGTGTACTAAGGGGAAAGTGCTTGGTAAGTGTAAGAAATACACTGTATGGATTCTACCTTGTAAACAATCATTATTGTTGTGTTTCAGTGTTCTCTGATGTTATTCAATTTCCGTGAAACTGTTCACATGGAAGATTTATGCTCATTCCTAATTTAATCGGATTCATCTGCTTTTTATCTAAGGTAGGAATTTAATATTGTCTCTGGTGTCTGACAACAAGGGAAATCGGAGAGGTACCATGAGCCAGTGGTAACTTAGGGTACCGGTCTCACAAGAGGATGGTCAGTTTGTAACACAGTGTTGTGCCCTTGAGTAAGGCACTTTACTCCTCATTGCTCAATCGGGCAATGGGTTGTGGGTACCTCATCCTGTAATTGGGTAATGCCTGTTAGATGATGGATTGAATAACAAAAATAGAAATAAATAAATAAAATAATTAAATTTGTTCCCTGGTCCCTGAAGACAGACCACCAGTTGAGACCAGGACTTTGGAATCAATCATCACAGACCATATTTAACAAAGACAGAGGTGTATTGAAGATTGTAAAGGAGTATCACAGCTGTAATCACAGCTGGTCCTTTCACAGGAATTCCAGTAGAAAGGGTGAGTGTCAATTTATGCCAAACTGTAGATGAAATATTAAGGCAATGTAGTGAACGTCATCATGTTTATCTCATGCTACTGACTCTCCCGTGATGCTTTGTATTGTAGCACTTTTTAATTCAGACTATATCTACAGGTATTCCATAGTTGTACTCTATAAGCCTTTACCAGACAGCCGTCTGGTGAAAGATAACAAAGATATTGTACATATAAGGCCTTCTGTTGGATTCTATCTAGGTGCAATATTGTGTGTATTCTCTTCATTGTTGGATTATTTTAACCAATATTTACAATAGCATGTGATGATAGCCAGGTTGATATGAATAGCATGGAAAGAAATAGGAGGGAAAGGTATCACTGAGCAAAGATGGAATTAGTATATACTTATACCTAGTTTATACTTATCATACAACTGTATAGTAGGGTGAATAAACATGCAAGTTATAAGGAGTTTGTAACAAGTGTATAAAGACATTCATTAACAAACTGGCAATACCTGTTGTGTCACAGGGCATGTGAAATTTGGAGCCAGATTTTAGTGTTTTATGAACGGATCTGTATTAAATTGGGAGCAACCACATTGTAATGATTGGCATTCTGAAGTGGTTAAATATTATTTTCAAATATATTTCTCATTGACCAGATTGTCTATTGTAGCCGAAATTCCTACTGATTATAAGCAAAAGAGATATTGATTAAGAGAGAAAATGTTCTCACTACTCTTCATAATGTAGGTTTTCATATTAAAAGCTGAGTCTGAAGAGCTATGGGACATAAGACACAGTGTATAGAAACTGAACTGATTGATCAGAAACTGAACTGATTGATCAGAGTCCCATATTTTACACAGTGCGGGACGTCCCTCAGAGTGCCATAAATTACAGTTTGCGTGTCCTGCACTATGTCCCTCACTCCTCAGTTTTTGATACCTCGAAATACCTGAATAGGGTAATACTTTGATCAGAGATCTCTCTCATTTAGTGACAATTAAAGTAGTCAAAATGGCTGCCTACATGTAAATCGGAAGCGTTCTGTTTTCAATGTCGGAGGTATAGAGATTCCACTTTCAAATACATTTATACACCTTACAGCCTAGGAAGTTAACTTCATTGCAAAGGAGCAATGCTTCCAAATTTTAAAATTCAGGAGCCAAATGCTCCTAAATTTTAAAATTTAGGAGCAAAATGCTCCTAAAGTTCAAAATAAAGGAGCAATTATAAACCTGTTGTGCCTTGGATAATCTTTTACTTCAATAAACAACATTATTGTGAATGTACACAATATACCAGTAGCTTGTATTTGCTGCGTAGACATCTTAATCAAGATTATCTGAATCTGGTTCATTGTTCAAACAAAAGTAAGAAAACTTCAACAGTTCAGTTTCCATGAGTTCACGTCCAGAATTACTACTCATGCATGCACACTACAGAAAATCATTCAGATCTCTATTTTCCATATCTGCAGTATCATCAACACAGACAATATTCTGAGGCCACGACTGTTTTACATTTGGCCGCCTTGTCCTCGTAGATTCATTTAACCAAGACTCTGCATAAACAGTCTGGTCAAATTCAGTGACATCAGAACCTTCCAAGCTGATACGTATCAAGTCTCCTACAGTTTCAGGATGAAGTCGAGTGCGGGCTTCTGTCTTGATTCGTTTTTGTGCAGAGAACCCTCTTTCACACTGGGCAGTAGAAATGGGTATGTGCTGTCATTATCTCTACCAAATGTAGTATGTTCTGAAAATTTGTGCGGTGTGGTTCTTTTGTCAACATCAGATTCCACAATGCCATGTGTGATTTATCCAAAAACTGATTGAAGACTAAGAGCTTTAGTTGTCGCCATTCACCTGCCACATCAACAACAATACAACCATTTCTATCAAGTATTGGACCAAACCATTCCAGAAGGAAAGCCAATTCTTGTTGACCATACACCATTAGACTTTCCACTGTGTCAGGCCATGCATCATGATTGAAAAGCACTGATAAACATGCCACTGCTTTAGCTGCTCCTTGCGCATTTACCGTACCCAACAAATTCTGAAACCTTCGCGTCAGTTCTGCAACAGTTGTATCACACGTTTCGTCGATTGCATTCTGCAGTTGATGTGTCTTAACTAGGGCTGGTTTGCCCTTCAACTGCACGTCTTGATAAGTGATTTCTTCCGACTCATCATTTTCGCTGTCACACTCGCGGTCGTCCGTATTCTCTCTCTGTTCAGTGTTCATGCATGTACTGGTGAGAAACTGATCAAGTGCACCATTTTGTACATTCTCTGTTTTCATGGACTCCACGGTCGCGATACATGACCTCACTCCATGGATGGCTTGAGGTAGAATAACTTCATTTGCCTGTAAAAGCCGATGCTATCTGTCCGAATAAATCCAAAAGGAAATGGCAAAAGGCGGCAAAGTTCACTTTTGT
Source organism: Ptychodera flava (assembly GCA_001465055.1). NCBI lineage: Eukaryota > Metazoa > Hemichordata > Enteropneusta > Ptychoderidae > Ptychodera > Ptychodera flava. The sequence continues at coordinate 50,622 of LD354230.1, read as the reverse complement.
CATTTCGCGAACAACTTTACTTGCTCGACCTTTGATGTCAGTATTTCGGGTAGTGGCGGCAAGATGTTCGGCATGTGCTAAAACCGCTGCATGGACTGTTTTTGTCCCTCTGCTTTGATGACAGAAATATACGCAGTGCTCTTTCCACGTGCGGAGCCCATCTTGTTCCCGACACGGACTTTGGAGTGTAAACATCAATTCCCAATTCAGAAGCGAGCGATGCGAGCTCTCTGCGACTCTTTGATGAGTAGTGATACGTCTTCCAAACCATATTCAGAACATCGTGAACATTTTTCACCATCGATATGCCTTTCTGTACAGCAAGCATGACAAGTTCCAGCCGATGAGGCATACGATGAAAGGACACGATGTAACTTTCATCTCGTAGCATATTGTGAACACGCTGCAATTTTTACCGAGATTTACCGATGCGCCGTCTGCGCCAAATCCGACAATCTTCGCCCTCCAGTTGTCGTCTATTTTATCGCAGAGGGATTTTGCCGCACTTACCACGCCTGCAGCGTGTGCATGTTCGAGTTCTTTCTGTCCGATGAGATTTACATTTGGTTTTCCACTTGTTTTGTAGACTATTTCACACTCCTGCATAGCTCTATCAGTATCGCCATCGATGAGAATGGAAATATAATTAGAATCACGAACACAGTCTGATAATTCCTTCTTCATTTTGTCCGCAATCGTACCGATGATTTCAGCACACTTATGTGTATTGTCATAGGTTGGATTGATATCGACTCCGTTTTTTCTGTGTAGGAGCAATAAAGTGGGAAATACAGAGAACGGCATTTCATGTTTAGCGATCAGATAGGCGATGTTCATTTTGATTTTCACTTCTCGCAGTGTAGCTGCACTACTACCAGGCTTGTTGCTTCGGAAGGCTTTTGCCAGAGGACTAGCTTCAACAGACTGAGCGAAGTACTTGTCTCTCGCACGAATGTGTTTGAAGGAACTTCCGTGTTCAGTCAAACTCTCTTTTTTCTGGACCAGTTTACCCACTTCACTTCTGTATTCCGACTTCTCTTTTGCCGCTCGACACCATCGACACCACACGCGATAAATATTCCCACAGTGAAGATGTTTACTTTCGTCACTCATATCTACATCAAGCCATTCAAATTGTTCATGCCATCCCACAAGTTTACTGTCTTTCGACTTTCCAATCCGGGCCTGCTTGATTTTGTTCACGATCATCTAGCACCACCGCCATCTTCCTTGCGCCGTTTAGGCGTGGTCACCTCGGTAGCACCTGTACGTGCTGATGTGTCGCCGGGATGATCATCACGTGTTGAACTTGAAACTTCAGCCCGCATCTCAGTCGGTCGAAAAAAGTCTGTAATTTGTTTCTTGCTCATGATGTGTCAGCTTATATCACCGCTGTTTGAAATACTTCAGAATATTGGGTCGTAGTTTGATGAAAAGTTGTCGTGCTCCCAAGAACATGTACCTATGAGTGAGCCGTACCGTCGCCACCACGTGTGGTTACATGTTCTTTTTTTGTGTTAGAGAGTACCACCTCCATGGCCAAATAAACCAATGCCAAAAAATAGAATTTCAGAGTCGGCAAAACACAGTCGTCCCGGCAATGGCGTAATTAGACACGGTATGTCAATGGACTTGTCCATCAAACAAATTGCTCGATGAAAAGAAAAGAGAAGCGTCCGACGTCGTCACAGACAGATTTGCCGACAAAAATGTATCAGAAAAAATAAAAAAAATGTCAATCAAAGTAAAAGAAAATCCAAGGCGCGTCAAGTTTTTGATACATTTGAAGTGAGAGACAGTTGTTAGCTATCAGATTACATGAGCAGCCAAAACAATGCGCTAAATATAGGCCGCGTCTATGGCTCACAGTTTACTCGCTGAATGCGACAATTCTTGTTGTTGCACTCGCTGAATGCGAGCGTAGTTTTAATTCCACTCGCTAAATGCGAGCGTTTTCATATTTTCACTCGCATTACCCCAAATTTTAGGCGCAAATGCGAGTAATTACTCGCAACTTCCTAGGCTGACCTTATCGTAAATGCTCGCTAAGGCCGCTTTCACTGCGCTCACTGTTACTAATACGGCATTACTCCAACCAGTCTGATACTCTCAAACACATATGCTGTGTGTTTGATCACTTAGAGTGTATGACTTTATGGTAGAGAAATGTATCTTTTGTTTGAAACAAGATGGGTTTAATTGTGTCAGATTACCCTAGCGTTAACATGATGAAACATATGTGAGGTAAAAAGTCAAACACTATCTTAGACACCGGAAGTTGTCTCACATACAGCAAAATTTAGTCCAACATATAGCAAAAGTTAGTGTTGCATTGAATTTTATAGTGAATACAGACTCAGATGAATAATAATTGTCTTTTTACTGGATCAAATGCTGAGACAAGCATGCAACCGCCAAACTATTTCTTATCATGGAAAAAATTCACCTGTTAAAGGGGAAGTTCACCAAGGATGATTTTTACATATGTGGTAGCTCTGTGGTCATTTACCCCAGAAAAGCTATTTTCACCATTTATAACTCGCCCGATTTTCTACGAAAATGATAAAAATAGTACAGGAAAATGCCCATGTAATTTGAATCATGGGAAAAAAGCCCCAAGCTTGGAGCTTGCATCATGTGATATGGAAGGGACCATCTTCGGATGGGTATGGCCCCCACATTGTCCACTCACAGTAATACAGTAGTAAACAGCAACACAAAATCTGACAGTGGACAGTTTATTATAAGTGATTCACCGTTTATGCAAGGATACTCAGTATAAACAAAAGTTATGTAAATACGCACAGCCTGGTTTAAGCATGGGTGAGCAGACAATGCCATACCCATGGGAAAATGGTGCCTTCCATATCACATGATGCAAGCTCCAAGCTTGGCGCTTTTTTCCCATGATTCAAATTACATGGGCAACTTCCTGTACTATTTCTATCGGTTTTTGTAAAAATCGTGCAAGTTATAAATGGGGAAAATAGCTTTTCCGGGGTAAGTGACCACAAAGCTAGCACATATGTAAAAATCATCCTTGGTGAACTTCCGCTTTAAATATGAAATTATTCAGGTGACTGTCAGTGCTACCGCTACCAGTTTACGAAACAAAAAAATAGTTTGTCTTTAGACTATCATTGCACATTGAGATCTATAAAGCAGCCTTTGAGCGCAGTTTTTCATTTGAGGTCCATGAATTATCTTTACGCATTTCCAGACAATGGCAAGTAATAGCCATCAAGATATACAAAAACAGAAAAAATTCTTGGTTTGGTGGCAAGAAAATGTATAAAATAAAAATCTAAATCATATAAAGAATGTGAGTTTTTCATTGTCCAGAATGCACAACAATTGTGCCAGAAAGTTACAACATATCTTGACATTTTTATGGAGGTTTCATAACATTTTGTATTACTATCAATTCTTGATAAGGAATTGTTTTTGATTATATCGAATAAAATCATCAGCCAATAAATAATATTTCAAACTAGTCAATGATTTTTACAATATTTTTTATCCCTTTACAGTTTTACTGCCAGTACTGAAGACAGGACAACAAACAAGAGCATGGTACAACAATGCCAGTTTTGTCTGCAGTCCATTAGATGAAGTCATCAAAGCTCTCTCAAAATTTCACCACTTATACTCATCACCAATAGGATTCCTCATACACTTACCTCCATATTTCTCAGGAAGCTTCTCTTTCTTCCCAATATAGCGTTTGGTACCAATGGGCTTCGGTCCTGTGTTAGATGCAGTTGATTCAACAAAAGAATTATGTTTTTGTATTTAAGATGAAGTTACAGGATTTGATGTGATTTTGATGAAGGTTTGATCATTTGTGTAGCTTTTTAAAGAAACCATGCCAAGTACTTTGCATGACATTTGCAACAGCTATTCATTTAACAAACGGTACCTCGGTTTCAAAGTAGTGAAACAATGTCAGAGATAGGCGGGAATGTACAGACAACTGTAACTTACTCTGAAACATTTGAGCATTTTCACTTCATATCTGGTTAATAATTTTACACTCTCCTGAGTTCACGTTGTCAAATTGAGGTTAAAGCTGGCTCAGAATAGTAAGAGGATAATTTCAAACACACTGAAAGATTGTTACATTGACAACGAGAAACTCTATGTGTATTTGTTCAAAATGTGACTCTTGTCTGTTTTTTTATACATACAACTGCTTAAACAAAATATGTAACTAAGAAATTGTGATTTTGTTTACTTCTACTTTTTCCTTAATTACAACAGGACATCACAGTACATTAAATAAATGCTGCATTACTTGTACGTTTGTTAGAGCATCTGTCAAGATGAGAAAAGGCGAGTTTTGTAGCACTTTGACTGATAAACTCTGAGTATAAAGGACTTACTAGACGAAATACTGTCTCAGTTTTTGGAAACTGGAGCTGTAACAGTCTGCTTGTGACTGGGTTGGGTTTATGTGATGCAATTCATAACATATAGTAGCATGACAAGGTTACAATTTGTTATCTATACTTGCAACAGTGCTGTCTGATAATACTTATAATCCTTTGACCCAGGTATCAGCACTTCTTAAGGGCTTCCAACAAATAATTATTTTGACCTTACTATCATGTGTTATCAATTAAGCTATCAAACAAACACTGTCATTCTCAAAAACATGAAAATAAAATATTTGCAGGTTGATAAGTCATAGACATTAGTTTCTTGAAAGAGGGAAGTGATAATTAATGATATATTTACCTTCATCTCCAGTGACAAATTTTATAAGTCTGCTGAACACACCACCAGAATCAACTTCTTCTGAAATGAAATGCATACATGTAATAAGCTGATGAATTAATCACTGTCCATGTTACCGGCTACTTACATGTCTCCTTCAGTTTGCCTTATTAGGTATATATCTTTACTGTGCAAACTTTAATGCTTCATTTGATCAAAGTAAGTACTTTGTTTATGCAGTTTTCATTTACCTGTTTACATCAGTATGTTGGTGAATACTACTTGTAAAGGCAATTTGTGCATATCATTACACTGAAAGGAAATTTGGAAAATTATGGGAGTGTTTCTTTATAATGCTCATTTGCTTACATGTGAAGTAAGAGCCCTTTCCTAATTAATTGATAACTGCATCGAATATTTCAAAATTTTTCTTTCTGATGACAATTATTGGTAAATATGCAATTCCCTTTCAGACTGAATCAATGAGTGGAAAACCCTATTTCACAGTAATTAAGTATTTGTTTACCTTTTACATCCTTTTCTAGTTTACTTTTCTCTGTACCTGCAGCCTGTGGTAGATTTTTCTCTTTCTTCTCTCTGACCAGCTCCTCTTGTATTTCATCTTTTTTCTGTACAGCTATCCCTAACTGGTCTATCAGTTGTGCAACTTCTTTCTTTGTTTTGTCCGATTGATCTCTCAGTGTGTCACTTTCTAAAGCCTTAATTTCTGCATCTGACAGTTTTACCTGCATCTTTGCTACTAAATCCCTGCTCTCAGCAAGTTCTGTTTCTGCATTTGACAATTGTGCTTTCATTTTTGTCATTAAATCACTGCTTTCTGCAAGTTTTGTTTCTAGATTCTGTATTTTCTTTTTAAGAGATGCTATTTCAATGACTTTATCAGATGCTATTTTCTCAACCTTACCCAACTTTTCAAGTCTTTCCTGACTCAGTTTATCTGACACTGACTTTCCTTCTTTTACTTGCTCTAGCTGAGTTTTAAAAACCTCAGCTTCTTGCTTAGCTAGTTCCTGTTGCTTTTTTTCCTCATTTCTTTCCTTCATAGTGTAGTCTAAATCATCTTTCAGATGCCTCACTTCCTTAATAGATTTATCTAATTCCTTAAGTGTTTTCTTATGCTGTTCTTCCAATGAATATTTTTCTGCTCTCTCTTTATCTAGCTGAGCTTTCAGCACTTGCATTTGCGTATTCCCCTGAGTGCCTTTTAAATCTAGAAAGCACAAATCACAACAGCTACAAACTTTTGAGCCACTGATATCAAACAGCAATAAGCCTCTAACAAGTAAACTTCTATGTGTAGTTGTTATTGCTGAAACTTTAGTGCCATGACTTTCAAATTGTGCATCTAGGGCTGTTGAAGAAGTAAAACATTTTATGTTGTATATAGTTAATGATGTGAAGAGTAAATATCAACATTGATACTCCAAACATATGTACACGCTGTTGTCATCCTATTCTATTTCTTTCAAATCTGTATTCTTCCTTCTAATCACATTAAAAAATCTTTACCGCTGTTCATAGGCTTGATAATTGGTGGAAAGATGCCGAGATCCTAGTAACAGCACGTGGCACTCTTTAACAATTATGTAGTACATTGTACCTTCGTTCTGTGATTTTACTCAATGTCAACATCTTGAATTGCCAATCCTTTACTTGGTTAAAAAGTACAAGAAGTGGAATCTTTAAGATATCACTATACCTTCTGTTGTCAGTTCCCCATCTTCACCGTCAGTGACCAGAAATGCCCTTATTCCCAACAATGACAGTATCTCCTGCTTTGCTAACAGGATATGCCTGATCCTTTCTGTTATTTCCACTGGTGCTTGTATGACATCACACGTGATGTGTTTGATGTCTGCCGAGTTACCAATATTGAGAATTTGTGGCAAGCACTGTATTGTCACTCGCTGACTCAGCAGTAATTGGTCGTGTTTGAAAAGTACCAGTCTCCTGGCTGCAAAATTACACAATGAAAAATCAACCTATATTAATATGAATGCAAACAACTGCAATGTAGTAGTTCTTAGAAGGAAGGGGTGAGATGATAAAAGCATTTGGTCATCCTATTGATTCCAGCAGAAATGGTAGTGCATGACACCCAAGTACTGACAGGATATTTCAATTGATGAGCCTCATGAAATGTATATCCATATTAATATGAATGGAAACAAATGCAGTGTAGTGGTTCTGAGAAGGAAAGGGGTGAGATGAAAAAATCATTTGGTCGTCTAATTGATTCCAGCAGAAATGGTAGTGTGTGATATTTAAGTACCAACAGGATATTTTAATTGATGAGCCTCATCAAATGTATATCCATATTAATATGAATGGAAACAACTGCAGTATAGTGGTTCTGAGAAGATGGAGTCAAATGAACAACACCTTTGTTGACAAAATTATTTATATAACAGCACCTCAGAACATTACCTCGCAAGGGATTTTGGCGCTATACAAATGCTTTTCATTGATTGATTTTTTGATTGTATAAAGTGAATGTGAAACAGCGTTAGGTAGTGTGGCATTTACTGAATTCTACAGTTGAGTAAGTATTTTCGTATCTTTGAATGTAGAATTAAAAAGCCTTAAAACTAGCAGTGGTAGCTATGTGCGACTTCCAAATACCAGCGGATTGTTTTTAGCTTCTATGATGAAATTTTATTTCATTCCAAAATTAGTGCAGTTGATCTTATACTTGATAAGGTACATAGAGATAAATATGTGTGAGGAAAGGTTACCTTCTAGAAGGCTGCAATCAATGATAATGGCAAAAACAGTGGTGTAAATTACATTACCTAGAGGAATCGTCTCTTCAGTGTCAGTGTTTCCTTTGTTGAAGGGCAGAGATTGTTCTTCCACCTGAAGAGAAGCAGATTTTAATAAATATAACTGCACTTTTCAACTATGATCTGTTTTGTTTTTTGTTTTGTTTTTCTGGTGACAATATTAAAACCAAGCATACACTGTTCAATGAGATATCTTTAGCATTTGGTCAGATTGTGGGCAACTTTGTTGCCTGCATACAACAGGATTTGAACTAATTTGGGAAAATTTGATCTTCACATTTTTCAAATTCATCAAATATGTTAAGTGCCCTATAGCTGCATGTTACAATATTACAAATTACTTATAGAAAGATTGTATAACTTAAACAGAAAAGCAGATGAGCTTAAAATTGCAGATTACATAGACATTACTTCACCATCCAATTATTCCAAATTAGTTCCAATCGTATTATACTAACATAATTTTCATCGCTTAAATATATTTCTCTATTTTATTGTGTTACCCGGTAATTAATACTTTACCATGAGACTTGACTGAGGTTGGTTTACAAATCTGCATCCATTTTCACCACCAACATGTCTCAATGAGTCAGATATGCTTCTATCTCCTGTTGTACAAAGAAAATACTTAGAGTCATGTGATTGTGTCCAAAATGCTCGATCATATTTTTAACATGCTGAATTAATACCTCAATGAAGATTAGCAGATTACGAGAGTGGCTGAACTTTCTGGTTTAATATCTGTATATAACTTAGACAAATATGCAGAAACTCACGTTTAATGAAGAAAGCGTCAAGCTCATCAAACTTCTGCTCTTCATATGTGACTTGTAGTCCTAGGAATAAGTTAACCTTTGCTGCTGACTCTCTCATTTCTTCTGTTATCAACCATGGTTCGCATAACTCTGAAAATCTTCCAGTCTTAACGCTTGATTTAAATCTGTAAAGACCTAGAATACTGAGAAAGTTAAGTAACATTCTAAGAGAACCGTCTGTGACCTTTGTCACCTGATTCACTCCAACATTTGCCTCACGGCAGAGTATCTTCAGCTCCTCAATCCCATCTTCTATTATTTGATCAGCTTTTCTCTTTAGGCATTGTTTGCACCTCAGAAGACTTTCAGTTATTTTCTTAATGGCCTGCGTCAATGCATCCAGTGTAGTTTGATCATCTGGTCGTTGCCTTAACACCATTTCCCGTTGTTCTCTTAGCTCTTTCAAGCGTTGTTTCCAAGGCTGTGTATTCAGTTCAATGGTGACATCAAGGTCTGGTTGAAACAAAGAAATCACTGCTTGAGTCAGAGTAATAAGCAAAATAAATTGCAGATTGTTTTCTGATCGATTCGAAAGTATGGTACTGGTTTTCAAGTCTGTACATATTGTTCAATCTGTTTGTGTTCATTTTAACTGGGCAATGTAATGAATCTGGCGAATGAATAAGGAAACAAACTAACTCAGATTAAAACTGCATAGCCAGTCACTTAAAATGTTGAATATCTATTCACTTATACTCCTAACGTTTGGTTAAATGTGGCCAGGGATATTGCATGAAATTTTAATTGTAAATGTATTCAGTTGAACATAAAACAGATTATAAAATGAAGTTTACACTACAGGTATTCTGGAAAAAAGATTAACTCTAATAAAGTCATAACATCATTTTCAGAAATAGCAGTGTTACTAAGGGAATAATAACATGACAAGTGCTCTTGCTCACGATATTAAAATAACAAGTCAGTTATCAATATTACTGTGTTACAACTGTGCTACAGCTATGGCAGTGCATTAACAAAGAGAATATATGGTATTTACATATTGACATCGATAATAATTAATTATCAAATATGAAAAGTTCCTCACTCATAAATTCTTTAAGAACAGTTACCTTCACTCGGTTCCTTCTCGTCTGTAAATAAAGCAGCAAATCTAGCATAGCTCTCGTCAACCTCTTTACACTCTAAGTATGCTTTCTTCAGTTCATTGGCCCGTTTCAGTGCGGTATCAGTGTCTTCTATTGCTGCCATCACTTTGTCATGCCACTCTTGTTCACTTCTCACAAGGAAGAGGTCTTTGTATGATTTCAGATATTTGATAATGAAAGATCCTAATTGAGAGTCTCTGTTAGTGTACGTTGGTAATCCAGCTGCAATGGTCTCTAGCCCATAGAAGCCAAAGTCTGAATGGCGCGAACCGATAACACAGAGGTGAGATTGTTGAAGATGGGTTAACAGTTGTGTGATGGTAGCTGTCGGCTTAAGGTTAGCTAATTTGAAGTCACAGAGAGTAAGCTCGTTCAGATCCTTTTCTGTTACCTCGATGGACTCTTTTGGAACGTCCAGAATATTCCATTTAATGGAATGACCCCACACCTCTTTCTGAGCTGCTGCAACCTCGCCAAGTACAAATGCAATCTTGCCGTAGTCACTCATAATATCAGCATGGCTGTCAACTTCTCCATACGACAATATGACATGCTGTTGAATATCTTTCTGAAGTTCGATAGTTTGTTTCTGGAAACAATCATCAACTTTTGGCAGGAGTTCAATGTGTGGAATTAACCTGTCAGAAATTGCCCTGTATGCATTCTCAAAGTAAGCATGCATACTTGGACCAATGGACACAATGGCGTCGGCTTCTGTGGCAATGTCGAGCATGTCTCCTTCTAGTTTACCTTGTTGTTCACTTGTCATGTTGGAATGGTAATCAGGATGAATTGCGTTTATCTGGTACAGCCTAGCTTGGGGAAATAGAGTCCTGCGGATATTAGCAGCAGCTTTAGCCGTCATTGGAGCATAGCCAATCACATATTGGATGTTCTGTAGATCTTTTAGTTGTGGGTAGTAACCACCTGGGTAAGACAGCCACAGGATTTTTTTTGGATCATCCTCAGGATCAAGGTGTTCTGCTCTTCTAGCAGGGACCAAGGTAATGCCAGCCTTTTCTGCATCCTTCTTCTGAGTTTCACTTATGGTGACATCAAGTAGGGTGGCATAGAACTTATAGCCTTCGCCCTTTTTTCTTGCTAAAATTTGCATGAGATTTCTGTGAAATTCTGCAAAGCCATATCTCCCAATGTCCCATTCGTCACATATGACCAGTATTCCTAGTACGTCTGCCTGAAAAAGGGAAACGGTAGAAACAAATATATAAAATTGGGGCGAAATGCTATATATAGTGTTTTATTTCAACACGGTTGGAACTAGTTCGGGATAATTGGATGGTGAAGTAAATGACAATACTTTAATTAGATTGTGTGTAAAAGGTACAATTGCCTGCAGAGGAAGTCAATCAAATGTTTAAAACAACTGTCGACCAGATTTTTTACTTCTGGTCAACAAAACGGAAAGGAATTATATTTTTTTAAATTATGTGATGATCAGAAAATAGTTTTCTGTGCAAATGCCCTGTGTTGTCAGAAACAGTACCAACCACTTATTTATTCAAAATTCATCTCTCTCTCTCTCTCTCTCTCTCTGGCCGCTAGTGCTACCATTAGAGACTTTACGAGAGTTTGGGAGAAAATAACTCTGGCATTTTCATTTTCTTCCCCCTCAATTATCGGTAGCTCACTTGATTGTACTTAAAATTCCGGTACATAGACATGCTTCTTTCAAATCTGGGCAACGTACTGCAAAGATATCAAAGATCGACATGTGTGAGGTGATAAGAATTTGTTTTCGTTTCAATGGAGGTGACGTATGAATCAGAATATAATTTTGGGCTATACCTTTAAGGATATTTGAACAGCGACTGTCTTATATAATTTTGTTTCCTAAATATAATTATCATTGACTTGATCATTTGGTACCCCTTCACGATACTGTGTTGATGGTATAGTTGATAGGAGACTATAACGTATTATTGTGACCTCGACACCTAAAGAGAATTATTTTGATTGAATCTTTGCAGTCTTACAGTTCTCAATATGGTGCTGACTTACTGACCATATTCAGTTAAACCTATTCGACAGGTTATATGTCATGACACTCATAAATTATCCGAGGTTCCACCCGGTACCCTGTCGAAATAAAGGATTCATATCCGCATCGTATAAAATATTTGTGTTGCAGCTACAGTTTGACCCAGAAAATTGTTTCTATTTTAGCCAGTCGTCTCACTTCTTGCCTCTATCGTTTTGCTTCAAAAAGACATGAGCATTATCGAATTAATTGTTTAAACCTCAGCAACACAAGAGAGTTCGTAAGCCGACACGTAGCTACTCCTTTCTAAGTAATGACTACATTCTTGTTCCAATCTTGATGAAGTTATTGTTCAAGATTCATTTTCAGAAGTACAAAATATCGACCGTAAACAAGACACTGAACAACAGAGACAGCTAAACACTTGAAACGATAGATCATTTGATACTTATCAGCATGTTTTCATGCTGACGTCATACTTCATGCCCCTGGCCAACAATATGCTGTTTGCCATACTGCTCGATTACTTGGGTCATATATCTAACTGACAAGCTCCACCTTCTCGCATGCTACAATTTTGAGATATTTTGAGTAAACTATATATTTGCCAAGGTATTTTGGAGTCCGGTTGTGATGTATGTGGTCCAGCGATAAAAACCGATTGTCACTGTTTCTTGTTTAGCAGAGGTGCCTGTACGTGTATCAGCGTCGGTCTGAGGTTTTACTATGCTGCCAACGCAAAAATCATACGTGTATAAACATGTCCATCGTGCATTCTATTTTCACAAATACTTCTGTTCATGATATGAGTTTTAATACTAGTTATAAATCAGGTCTGCAACAGAGGATGTCGTCTTCTCAGAACGTCGTGCTTATACATCTGCATTTAAGTTTAATTTTTCTCAGTGGTAAATATAATAAATAAGTGTACCGAACAGGTCCTGCTGTTAATAACTGTTTCCCTTGAGTTTATGATTTACACTATTGTCTCGGGTTAGAAAATTTATGTCATGCTTTATCGGATTTTGCAGATATGTAGTAACTTGCTTAGTATGCTAACCATCTTAAATGCTAACACCTTGAAGGAATGGAAACCATTGACTTTCATGAAACATATTTTCGGTCAGACATTGATATAATCGTTCACAACGCTAACTAGTATAATCACCTTTTTAAATATAGTTATGTATATCATGTTCAGCACCTGCAAGTCGTCAATGTCTGGTTTTTGGTCTTATGCCTGATTTTGTCATAATTGCTCTGTGTTTGTTTTATGCACTTATATCGGCGCTAATGGTCAAGCATGTTGTTGAATTAATTAAAAACCTAAATGATGTACTTAGCGAACACTATAGTAACAGAATTGACCGTTCTTGTTGTACTTCCTGTTTCGTAGTTATATAGTTATCTGTACATAATATAAGTATGCTTTTAGTCTACTCAACTATTTACTTCATGGACCATCTGACCTAATATGAAGCAAGAAAAAAACCCCCAAAAAAATTTAGAGATCATTTTAAACTCACTCACTGATCTAATGGTATTCGTAAATTTTAATAATTTCAAATTAAGGATATGACTGTGGAAATGTTGAAAGTTTTAGATGATGGCGACATCTTAAGTGGAAGGAAATCGACGTGTTATATTGGCAGTTCACAAGTCTTACTCAAAATATCTGTCCAGTTTTACATTCAAATGACTGATATGTCATTAAATGTTACGTTAACCACTCCATTGAAGTGGAAGAGAACTGTTTGTACGAACAAAAATGGCGGCCTGCTTTTATCTCGAACACATCTAGAACATTGAAAGGCTACTGCCAACACCATAGAAATCAGTGCTCACCTTCTCTTCGACTTTTGCAGGTTCCATGCTTGAACTTTAGTGACAAGACACACGGAGAGAAGCGATATAACAGAGGCAATATTGTAGTTGAAGGAAATAATTGGTCAGTCTGTGAACGGTAGATAGTCCCCAGCCTAGTGCTTGCAAATATCAGTACAGGTACACAAGTAAAATATTTCCGTTTGCATAGTTCGTCAAAGTGGTACGATGCAAGGGTAAAGTCCAAGCAGGTTCTGTTGTAGGGCCACGTGGACCAGGCAATTCATGTTACTCCCTGTCGCAGTTGTGTATCCCGGACATTGAGGTAGAAATAGTCGCAGTGTGGATTTTATTTTGCGATGGCACTAAACAATTAACTCTATTGACAGAATATCATAAGTTCACATTGATTTTGTCACCACACATTGAACTGAACTCTGAGAAACTGATTTGGAAAATATTGTTAGCCGTTATAAAAACCGCGATATCACGATACCACCATATCGAATTAGAGACCATAACAAAGATCAACTGAAGTAGGAGGGTACTATAGTCATTGCCCTTCAAAAATTAATAGCATACATTTCGTGCGTTAATAATTAAAATAACATGATTTTCACACGTTGCTTACACAACACTGAAACTTACTCGCAACGTATATACGATTTGCCCGTAAAATAATGATGTATTTCATTTTTGGTAGTGCATTTTGTTTCCGGTGGCAAGAAATCCAGACAACCAACATGTGTTTTACTGTACGTACAGGAAGGAAAGCATACTCTACTCAATTACATATAAAATATGTTAAGGCTCGTTATAGAGAAATGAAAATCTGGTGAAAACAAACAAGCTTATACAAAATTCAATGACATTAACATGGTCAAGGTATTTATATCGAAACGTAGCTTAAAACTGCCTTTAAAGGGTTCAACTAGACTTTTTCCGAGTCCGTGAGAATAAAAAAAAATCAAAACAAAATAAATTCAAGGACAAAACTTCGGCAGACAGTCGCGCTAAGTGGTAGGCTGTCGAGAAGATCATGAAGTGAACTCCTTGGTCCCAGTAACTGCTGCCGAGAAAAACCAGACGACTGGGGCCAGCCTTGGGTTCCCCGAAATATTAGTGATTGGAGCCGAAATATCCCAGAAGCCAACGTGTATACTGCACCAAATGTCAATGTACCTTTGAACAAAGTTCTTTTATTGGAATCATACATGCAATGGCTATAGATAATTGTGAACTCTACACTTTGACATTTCAACCTTAGCGATTTGTGTTCTTGATTTAGTTCATTCTATACCTACGGATTATTTGTTTTGCCTTGTGCCAATCTGTACGATAGAAGGTTGACCTTTACCTGACCCAACACTCAGTCCTGGTTATCTAATATTTACGTTGTCAAAGAAGAGCATCAGTGACCGGTGTTGAGTCCAGTTTGCATTACAGGTCACACCTAAAGTCTATAACATAATACTGTAATTTAGATTACCATTTTCGGAGACATCAAGAATGTCAGTCTGTTGAAAGAGTTGTGTTCATTTTTGTTCGTCTTTCTTTGTCATGTTTTCAACGGCTCGCCCTTTTCATTAAAAATAAAACAACATTACTACCACAGTCAACGAAAAGCCACTGTCATAGTAATAA
>LD354230.1:4024-17445 GCA_001465055.1 Ptychodera flava | reverse complement strand
AATCAATGCATTTATGAAAATGTCAGAAATTTTTCACCCAAATTTTTAAAACTTGGTTTTCAACCACCATAAATGTGTCCATCGAGTTGTCAACAAGAAATTTTTAGCCCACACTTGATGTCTAAAATTTCTGGATTTTGAGAAAAATGGAGAAAACCTACTGACCTACTTTACTTGAAGTCAACAAAACAATCGATGACGTCACCGATGCAGACCGTCCATTGCTTCCAATGCATTTTCAAAAAATTCCTGAATTTTTCATCAAAATTTTCACAATTCTGATCCGGATGCACATGAAGTTCTGTGTCGAGTTGGGGACAAGAGATTTTTAGTCCAAACTTGGGGTGTAGGATGTGAAAAATGTGTTAAAAATGGTGATATTTTGATGAGATTGTAATGCATATCTATGTTGATACAGAGAATACTCTGATTTGGTG
Source organism: Ptychodera flava (assembly GCA_001465055.1). Classification (NCBI taxonomy): domain Eukaryota; kingdom Metazoa; phylum Hemichordata; class Enteropneusta; family Ptychoderidae; genus Ptychodera; species Ptychodera flava. The sequence continues at coordinate 17,008 of LD354230.1, read as the reverse complement.
GACGTACCGATACATCCACTCTGTGAGAGCAATTGTTGTTGTGATGTCATCATTGACTGCAATGAACTGTGGGTAATACCTAACACCTTCAAATAATACACAATCCAATTGTCCATCAGATCTCAGTTTTACAATGCCATTACTCTGCTTTTTACAAATATAAATATTGCCATGTGAATCGACATCCAAGCCTAGTGGATACTGTAACCTATCATTGCGATATGAATTCAGAAAATTCAAATCAGAATCTAAAACATGAATGACATCTTTGTTGTAGTCTGACACTAAGAGATGGTTGTTGCTAGTAGCCATTACAGAGTGTGGATCACTGAATTTATCACTGACTCTTGCAACAAGTTTTCCATCTTTGATGTTGTATTTGATCAAACTTTTACCTTTGCTGTCAGTGACAAAAATAAATGCTGCCATTACAGTAATGCTCCTAACCTCAATGTCTGCACTTTGGGGAATAATTTGAATAATTTTTTTATTTTGGTCACAAATAATTATTTGGTTATTACCGATGTCAGTGATACAGAAGTGACCATCAGGGGATATGGCCACATCCCATGGCTTGAATTCTTTGTCAAACTGACCATCAAATCTGATAATTTCTATGACCACCTTATTCTTATTGAGTATTTGTATGCAATGGTTTTCTGTGTCACAGATCACAAGCTGATCTCCATGCCATGCCAGACCATTTGGATTATTAAACTGTCCTGGCTCTGTACCAGACTCCTCACTGCCCAATACCTGCAATGTCCATTTGTGACCTGTTGAGTAAAGAAGAGGTCAAAGGTCAATGTTTAATCATAGGAGCTGCAGGTAAGTTTTTATTTCTTTGACCCAAGGAAATTATTGAAATGAATATTTTTTATTGACACAGAGATTTGTCTAACTCTGTGAAAGCTCCATGAGGAAAATATTCCATTCTATTGTGTAAACAAATTTCTGAATTTTTTATGTCAGTTTTGTTCAAAATTGTCTTAAAGGGATATAGTCGTCAGAACTGCGCCTGTGCGAGTTTCTTGTTTACAAACAATGTATTTCACGCACGATATCAAGATGCACCTCATCATCATAGCTGCAACATTTAAATTATACGATGAAGATTATGACAGACATGTTTTAACTGTCATCAATCACCACTGTGCCTCGGATACGTTGTTGCCATGGGTCGTATGGGTCCCATACGACCTTTGAGCGCAGTTCCGACGACTATATCCCTTTAATTTCAAATCTCAAAGGGCCTTGGCCTACAGTTCAGATGATTTAAATTGCACAATTCAAAAAAGATTTAAGTAACTTCCATCACTCTGTTGTATTAACTTTCACTGCTGTGTAACTTACAGCATGGAGGACTGTAACACCTGATTTATTTAAAACAATCGTATTTGTGACCAGATTTATTTTAACATTTAGCCTTACCAAAGATGTGAGCATTTTATCAATTTTTTTAAATAACAAAATGGCAACAATGACTGATAATATTCCAACAGTTGTAAATAACATTATCCAAGTTTTCCAGTATCTAAGCTTCATTTGTGTGTATTTTTCAAAAAATAATTTTTGCCGGCTTTGTTTATTTTTCTGGCTGCCATACACACTTGTATTAAAAGTCAAATAAAGTGTAAACATATTGATATTTGTCACTTTTTACAAACTTTAATATCTTAGATTATTTAATCACATCTAGTGACCTCATGATTGCAGATTTTTTTGTACACCTCTGTTGTACCAAAAAGGTCAATATAACAATATTTGCACAAATTTTGTCTATTCTCAGTAACAATGCCCCTCCACTGTCTGTTATAGAAATAGTTCTAATATTTCATTTATTTATTTGCAGTCAGTTTTGTAGTGTACAGAGCTACATGTACCATTCCATATTCTGGATATAATGCTAGATTATACACATGTACCTCTCCCGTCAAGATGTGCTTACTGCAGGTATGTGTAAATTTGTTTTATAATTTTGAGTGACCCCCCGTGCCAACAATGATGAATTTGAGCAACCCTCCTCTCTAACTCTGAAATTTTAACTGAACTCCCCTTAGGAAAGTTAAATTATATATGAATTTGTAAAATTTACAAAATACAGCGATAGTAGGTAAAAACTTTTCAAATCCTGATGTACACTGCTAGATTACCATAATTATCTCATATATGACAGTTGAAAATGGTGAAACCATCAAAATGAAATTCAAAGTCACAACAAAATACAGATATTAAAGCTCACATTATAACCAGTATCTAACCATATAGTGTATTGTTTAATTCAGATGTGAATCATGACAGGGTTTTCACTAGGATATCTGACCGGGCAGAATTTGAAAGTACAGGGGGAGAACATGAGGGGGAAAGATACGGAGGGGGCTTCCCCTATCTTGCATGAAAAATTGTTGAGATATTGATGTATGCATTGGTGCAGTCTGGTGCAATCTGAGAGGTGTTTTTAGTTTGTTTTCTCACTAAGTAAAACTGTTAGAACACCCTAAGGGGGAGAACACGAGAGGCGGTACCCCTTCTCTTATCGAAAATTTTGAGAAAGTGATGTTTGCAATCTGAGAAGTGTTTAAATTTATTTTGCACTCAGTAAAACTGTTTGAAAATGACATTGAACACTGATATTTTTATTACATTTTTTGTATGATCAGTGATTAAGTCAAAATATTCACCAACCAAACAATGACAACACATTTTGTGAAAAACATTTCTCAATTTCCCAGAGATTGAAGACAAATGGTTATGCAGGAATTGAACATCTGTGACCTTCTTGTGTCATTTCTCTAGCTGTTAGCTTCTACTGAAAATCCTGAGTATGATATGTTTAACTGTCAAAATGGTTATTGAACTGAGGTGAATTAAAATATATGTTTCTGTGATAATAAAGGATGAATTAACAAGTTGTTTTGTCCTAGATCCTGTCAAAATTTTGAGAAATTGGTGTGTGCAATGGTGCAGTCTCGTGCAATCTGAGAGGTGTTTTCAATTTGTCTTTCACCAGTAAAACTGTTATACAACACCCCAAGGGGAAGACCACGAGAGGGCTCACAGTCCCCTCTTGTATAGAAAATTTTGAAAAAATGATATTCGCAATGGTGCAGTGAGAGAGGTGTTTCAATGTATTTGCAAAAATAATTTAGTAACCCCCACTTCTTCCTCTCCACATTTTGAGCAACCCCCTTGAAGTTTTCAATTTTTGAGTGACCCCTTTCACATTCCTCCGATTCCCAAGGCCATAACTAAGTCATGAAAATGTAAATTATTCTTTGAATGTATTTACAAGAACAGATTCAAGAGACTAAATGAAAGAAAGGCGGCTAGTAGGAATATGGAACTTACTTCAAGTGTTGTAGTGATAAATAGGTGAATTTTGGAAAACAAAGTTTGATAAGTATCGGTATTGTGGAACTTTGTTATGAGACACATGATAAGCTCTCTTTAGTCTGCGATCAATATGGACTGTAAAGTTGATAATATGCTGTAAACTACCTTCCAAACTAATATTGCAATTTGAGAAAACTATCAGTCTAACAAATCTGAGGAAGCTCTATCATTAAAGGAATGCAACACATAGCATGAGCTATACGTTAACCAAAAAAATATGCTCGGCACTGGTATGCCACACAGTTGTCTGATTGGAAGGGCCAGTAATACTAACTTTTAATAATTTTTTCACCATTTTTTGTTTTGAATGTCAACCATAATTCCTTGCTCTACTCCCCAAGGCAAGTTTATATACACAGTGTTCACCTTGTCAACTCAGCCCATACGTGTGAAACCCGCATTGTTGTTGTTGACAAGTGAACTCTGGTCTGGACTGGAATTCAAATGTAAACAATATCAAAGCATTTTACTCATATGGTCTGTAAGTCAACAAGCTAAATAGAGGCCAGGTGTTTCAAAATTCATTGGGGAGTAGAAAAAGAAGTTGCAATTGATATAAAAAATATAAATGATGAAAAAAAATCATCAAAAGTTGGCCCTTTAACCCTTTCACCACCATGGTTTGTCCCAAATCCATTGTTTTCTATGGTAAAGATGGAACTGTATACAGGGAACTGGGGTGAAAGGGTTAAGTTCAGGATCAAGGCATAAACCAAGGCAGGTAGAGGAGGTAGAGGAATTTATATAGTAATATCGTTGATAGTGTGAGATTGTATATGGCCAGGAAATTTTTGAAGTTGTTGACTGATCGGCTGTTGCAAGCTAAACGTGCCAAAGTGGGTTTTCGGTCAAATTCCCTATTTGATGTTCTATTTAAAATGTAAATGAAGGTTTATTTTTTAGGTATTCCTATGATTTTTTACTGGAGATAATATAAATGCCAATGTGTAATTAATTTTTTTCCTGTACAGGTTCAAAGGTCACAAAAATGGTGTTTTTCAGTTGTAACAGCTGTAGAGTTTTTCCCATGACTTTTTATTAAGGTCACCTGTACTTGAGGAATATGGAACAATTTTTGTTTTCTGTGTCCATTGTGTTAGACAGTTCAAGGTGTTCTTTCAAAAAAAATCAGGGTCTGTTGAATTCATTGTGTGTTTGCAACAAATTACCTAAGTGTAATGTTGTATGTAATATGTAACAAAAAACACAAAAAAACCATGTTTGAAGATCTGTGAGATCTCATTTGCTTTGTGACCATGGTGAGTGAACATCAACCAAGAACAATGGTAAGCAGTCATGGTTTTTTTAGAATTTTATAAATACTACTTGATCCTGAGCTATTCTCATGTTCATTTTAGGGCAAATGTAATCAAATCTATTTTTCCGAAACACGGTGTCAAATTGAAAAATGTTATCTGAAAATCCAAGAAAGTACACTGAGATAAGAATAGAAATTGGTTTGAATTCGGAGTGATGTCAAGAGTTGCTGTTTGTAATATATGAATGATTTACATCCATAGACCTGAGTTACAAAAGGAAACCACATTCCGAAACACAAAATGTGTCCCGTCCGAAGAGCTCTTCGGACGGGACACATGTTGGAATACAAGTTGGTTCTCCATGATACAATCCCTGTAAATATATCATCACAATTAGCAATTGCACATTGGTAAATAATTCAACATAGTTACAGATTGCTGAATTGTTTGTAGTTTCTGCAAGGTTGGAATTATTTAGATATGTAAAAATGTCCCGTCCGAAGAGTGAAACTTTATTTTGTTGCCTATACGCTTTTGTTTATGCATTTCAAAAAACTTCACCATGAAAACAAAATACTATGAAGTGATAAATAATGCTGCATACATAATATTCTTATGCATTTTTTCTACCTTGTAAAAATTAAAATTTATTCAAAAATTCAGACTGTCCCGTCCGAAGAGCAAAATGCACATAATACAAAATGTTAAGTAACACCAGAAAATTCATCCAAATTTTAGAAATAAATCACATTTCATGATAAACTATTGTTGTAATAGCTTTACAATACCCTGCATGGTTTCATAAAGTGGCATGTATATCAACTGTATTTTCTTGATCGCTTGCCTGAAGCAGCATGAAATGTTCAGTGTACATCTTGTGAACACAGCTGATATCAGCATTGTTATTGTTGACATTTGAATTTTAGTCCAGACTAATTCAATTGTAAATAATAAAAAATTTATTGGCTGAAGTAATAAGTTGAACTCTGGGCATTTCAAAACAATTTGGGAACCTGAACCAAGACAAGGATATGCAGTTGATTTACAGAAATATTTAAAAACGTCATCAAAAATTACATCTATGTCCTTCAAAAGGCATTTGCAGACAATCTTTGAGTAAAAGGCATTTCCACTCACAGTGTAATGCCCAGGGATAGATTCTTGTGAATATAAAGGCCATTTCTTTGCCTTATACTGTAGTTTTTTGTCAAATGAACACTTGTCATTCTCTTTCTTATTTATAATTTGTGATGAATTGTTGTTACAGCTTTCATATTTTATAACTAGAATTGATCAATGTATTTGTTTGCTCGTACTTCAGATGAAAAAACGTTTGGTGTTCTGATGTGCCACTTTCATGGGTTTGTTGTTATGAAAAATATTTTGAAATTAGAGCAACATTATGGAACTCATAACACAAACAAAATACACACTCACTCAGAGCTGAGCTTACTAAGAGCTGAGCATCCCATCCAAAGTTACAAAATATTGCTGAATGACTTAACTATTGTATGGATCACAGGCCCACGGAACGTTTCGTAGATCGTCGTCGGATGGGAAGTGACTGACACTGTGAGGCCGAAGGCCAAACCTCGGTACTGAATAAGTATTACCAAGGTATGTCATGAAAAATCGACCGGTGGCCCGAAACAAACGAAATAAAGCATCTACCTCAAAAAAAAAATACATCGACCGGTCGGATATACCTTCAAACTTTCAAATCTTTACTCTGGTTACAGCATTTCTTTCAAATCTGCCAGTTATGGGCGATAATTAACTGTCCGGCGAATACTCGCACTTGTATTGCCACTCCGCCATTTTGAATAGCTGTTGTACTCCCAAAAGCCTTTGCGAGTGGACGAATGACCCTGTGAAGAGTTTGTTTACAAATGTCAGATGGCGGGATTCACAAGCATAAACTTTCCCATGGTTTGCGTTGATTGCCTTGTTGCCAGATAGCTGAAGTTGTATTCACTGACAGTATAAAATTTACCTAACGGTTAACGGTTAAATTTACGGTTGTGGTGTCACAGAGTCACTCGTCCACTCATGACATACCTTGGTAATACATACTTATACAGTACTGAGGTTCGGCCTTCGGCCTCACAGTGTCAGTCACTTCCCATCCGACGATGATCTACGAAACGTTCCGTGGGCCTGTGGTATGGATGATGTCAAGTAACCACCTTAACGAGACAAAGCCACTAACTTTGGACATTATTTTAGTCCTTTTAGTTTACTTGAAACATGTGTCATTCAGATTAACCACTTGGCTTTGGTGTAGCACCGGTGTTGGGCCTGGGCCAACATAAAATAACCAATGTGGACATGCTGCGTCAGCCTAGGGCCGATATAATTTGGTCCTGTCAAGAAGGGGGTTCCGGGCTGACACAAAATTTGGGCCGAGGCAAATTCACGTGTGTGGACACTTTGTGTCGGCCTTGGTCCCAGTTGACCAGTTCTCCACAATGGATCGAAGTTGAACTAGTCATCCTATTCACACAAAACAAACGACGTCTGAAACTAAAGTTTACAATCCAACTTTATCATTCCATATAGGCAGAACTATATTTTCCCACCAACCTTTGCTCCATAAGTGAGACCATATGTCATTCGATTCACAGTGCACGTGAGAGACACATTGGTTAACAACGATATCAAAAATGCCACGCACTGATTATTTCTTCACCGCCGTCGTACATATACCCTACGCTCATCCAATAGATAGTGAAGATCTCTCCAATGATTAAAATGGTGAGCGGTGGTCATATATGCCCTTCTTGTGCATAAAAAACGCAGGAAAATCATGAACAGTAGAAACAGCGTGCCATTATTCAAATCTGCCATTTTGAACTTTGACAGGCCAGAGGTCTCAAAGGACAGTAAAAATTTACATTGGCCCTAATTCTGGTACTGGGAAGTGTGGATATGTGTGGATGCGGCCCAAATCTATTCCCAAAAGGACAATTATTTTACGTCAGCCAAAATTTCAGTTGGATTGCAAATGTTAACAAAGTAAACAACTATATTCTCCTGTTATCTCTTATACCGGCAGGCTCAATTACCAGTTGTAACAATTCAACTCACACCCAGTACATGATTATGACATGAACAATGACATCATACACTTTTTACAATAAAGCAAAATATTCAATGAGTTAATCATGCACAATGTCCATTAAAGGGTGTGATTGGAGTTGTAATAACTGGTCTTTGAGTCCATTTCAGTGAATAGAACAACATAGATAATGTTAAAAATAAAATAAACACAATGATGTCAAAACTTGGCAACTTTGTGCCTTTGACATTCATCAGACATCTCATTGTCCCGTCCGAAGAGTTGAGTGTCCCGTCTGAAGAGTATTTGTACCATTCATTTCCTGATTGCAGTATAACTTTGTTATGAATACTAAACAGGTTTTTCACTAATTTTTGTTAATACTGCTTGCATTTAAGTTTTTTGACAGTGATTGATTTAGCAAATGTGCATTTTTGTGTTATTGGAACAATTGCAACAACGTGACACTTATATTTCCAGTAGATATATCTTCCAAAAATTTTTACATTATATTCTTATCATAATGAGAAGCTATCTACATTGTCTGAAAAATGGGTTCCAGCCAAGCCAGAGATGTTCTAATCAAAATCACAATAAAAAATAATTAATTTAGGTTCATTTTCGCTTCTCAATGGCAATTTGTCCCGTCCGAAGAGTTCTTCTACCATCAAATGTTAATACATGTATCCCTATTCACAAACTATTTAAACTATCTTTTCAATACCCAAAACATGTACCTGAAAGACTAACCTAACTGATTTTATGAGTAGCCAGTTTGTTAACTGTTGTTCATTTTTCATGATTTTGACATTTAGGCACGTTTAGCTTGCAACAGCCCTGATGCCTAAGAGCATGAATTGAATTTGATATTTTGAAATATTTGGTTTAAGCAAGTTAGAATAAAACAATGTTGATAAACAATAATAGAGAGCAAGGTACGATATCAGAGAGGGTCACGGTGGCAGTTTTAATGGTGTTGATATCATTTGCAAATCTGTACATTGGAATACTGGATTGAAGCCATGTTGGGAGATCATTTACCTGTATGTACAGGGAAAAAGTAAATGACCACTGCCCCAAGGAACACACGTTTTGACCCTAATTAAGTAATTTGATTCGACAAATTAATGCCAAGCTATCAGACTGAGTCCTTGCTATAAGATTTTCAACCATTGAATTGTTGTAGGGTGTATATTATTGAGGTGAAGTTTTTGGAGAAGAATGGATTGATTGACAGAATCAAATGGTTCAGAGTAATCCAAAATAATATTGGCTGAAATTTTCTTATGACACATCTTCGAATATTGTCTGTAATGCTGTGCAATGAGGATGTTCTTGCATGTTTCGAATGACTGCAACTTGAAGATTGTATTTCTATATATGTCCTAGGTTATCTTTTCAGGATGATCAATCCACGGAATCATGGCCGAAACAAACAACTGGCTGTCAGCTAAAATTTGACGGCTGTGAAAATTAAAAGTATATACTTTGCACAAAATGAATGTACTCATACATGACTTTAAGCCCTGTATACATTATTTTTGCCACCAGTAAGTGTAACCAAAATTGTCTACATCTCTGCAAATAACATGTGATAGATTACTGGTGGCCATCTTGGTTGCTAGTATTGTGAGTCTCATTGTCATGTTTAACCAGTGAACAGTATCAAACCAGAAATATCAATCAAATAGTTTCAAAATTACACTTTGGCAAATGTCGATCCTTGATAATTGTACTATGATACACAATGATCAAAAACCTGTATTCAGAATCATATCATGACAATATTACACTTTCTGTGACCATCAACAAAGAACACTTGCTTTGATCTTCCTTGCAAAGACAATCACTGAATTTCTGATGCCCTCTCATGATTAAAATTATGATGCTTATTGACTCAGCCTCATGACAATGGTTGTATAATGATGTCTGTATTGTTACGGGCACTTGTTTTACATAGAAACACAGTCCCTCTATCCACTTGAGGGACTGTGATAGAAATAATCCCTGTTAACTTCATTTTCCTGGGGGCAGGTCCAGCTATAATTGCCACAGAAAACAATGGATTGGGACAAACCATTATGACTGAAGGGTGAAAGCTATCCAGGAAGGGCAAGATCCAGTCCTGTTTCTATGGTGAGTAACCAAGGTGATATGTATCGGTTCATCTTTCAAATTTTTATACACTTGATTACGCTGGTGACACAAGGATATTCACAAAATACAAGTTTTAATGTTTGAGTGAAATTACATGGAAGGTATGGAAGGTATTGTTTGAGTCATGCACAGCATCAGGAAACACCATGATGTACGGACAAAACTCACAATTTTTTTCAAAATAAACTTATGATTAAACAGTACATTTGAATTCAAATTTTACACAAAAAGTTGACAAAAGTTCCCTATACATACAGTATGTGGCCATATCAGGTATGCCTCCAGCACTTCATATAAAGAACAAAAATTCAACCTGTGCAGTGACTTTTGTACACCAGAACTATTTCATATCATGGCTTTTAGAATGTTTGTTATCAGGATGTTGCGTCAAATTGATTGGAGTAAAGAAAACACAAATTGACATACTACAGTTCTCATACACTAATGCAATAATCAGAAACACTGAACAGTAGTATTGTATCTGTCATTTCAGATTGTTCCGGAATGGCTGTAGTATTTCCGTGTTCTACAAAATATGGAAGTAGAGCTGAAGACGAAGATGATCGTCTTGAATTTGTAAACTATTGTGCACTTCAACATGCAAAGGTTTAATCGCCAAATGTCTGTGTTTCTGAACTATCGTTTTAAATTTTCAACAGTTTCCACAAGCGAAATAAAAAATCAGGACCCGGATGTAACGAGATATTTTTGGTCAATGGTATGTAGTTTGAGGTGACATTTTATCATTAAAAGCAATTTTCCTGATATCCAACATAATTTTACTGTGACGTTTGTTCATTGAGTGAAAGTTCAAACGGTGTTTGCATCCAACCACAGTCAGTCTTTCTCGGCCCTGGTTACTCCATGGCAACAATCGATTGTTTACACATTAATATTTTTTAATGCTAAGTTTTGAATATCTGTCTTTGTGGAGATGAAATTAGGTCATCTGGAGGATTGTCTCACATCTATAAATGTGCCAGTTTTCACAAGGATTTTCTTGTTTACTTTGGAATTGACAATTTCCGTAGCTGCAGTGCCACCTACCAAACTAACTTCTGTCACAAATGTAAAAGGACAATGGGATGATGTTTAATAGCGGCAACTTTGTCTGTAAAGTGGTGTAGCTCAAGGTTAGGACTTCAGAGTGGTGCAAACATCTGAGAACATATGAGTGTAGAGTTCTGTCAGGTACTATGAGAGGGAGAAAGCCTGGTAAACAGAGATTGCCATGTACTGCTTGCCCTAGGGCTGCTGAAAATAATGTACAGCAAATATCTCTGCAATCAACCACTCTGCAGACAGGAATTCAGTGGACAGTCTGGAGAGGGAAATTAATCCAAATGAAAGCTGTGAATTCATTGAAAACCCTTGGTCCCCATGGAGAGATTTTCCTTTAGGGTGCCTTGCATGTATTGAAGTTTTCAATGAACCTGAACAGCTTATCTATGAGGGTTATCACATGCTTTTTCTCCATACATTTCACATTAGGTACAAAGCTCACCAACATGTCCCATCTGCATGCAAAACATCTCAGCAGCAAGTATTTTGCCTATACCTGAGTACACCTCATGAATTTTACTGAGTGATTTCAAAATATCTCTTGCACGGCAGTTGTTCAACTTAGTGAGTTAAAGAACCATGTTAGCATGCATTAATTCAGTCTGCCCCCATATTAATCTGTGTAGAACACGATTATGCATGCCAACCATCACTGCAACAACCAGAAGAAACTTTGAAGGCCAACAGAAATTTCAACTGCAATTGTGGGGAGAGAACCATTTCCACCTGAAGCTGTTCAAATATTGCTTGTCATGACTGATATTGAACAGACCCAACTTGGCTATAAAGATCTGACAACAAAGTGTGTGAAAAGAATGTTGGACCTGACAGATGACAGCAGGATTAGGAGCACCTGTGCCATTTAAAGCCCCAATAGCTGCGAATTATGCATTATTTTCATGATTTTATTTTCAAACCAAAGTTGGTTCATGTAAATGAAAAAAGGTATCACTGCTGGCTGATTAGGACCATGCCTACACTTTAATAACAGGTTAAATATTAATAAACGGGTGCCACCCTCATAAAATGGCACCCTCACGGAAAAGTACAAAAAAACAGTACAGGTATTTCCTGCAGATTCATATTGTGATCATACAATGAACAAGCATGATGCCATTTACTTGAATACACAACATATGATGGCCAACATTTTGTTGTTGTAATCTGTCATATTATTAGTTTTTGAAAATTGCAGGAAATCTAAACTGATGTTAAAACGTATGAATTTACATGCCACCCTCGACACTCATGATAGTGTAATATGCTTTTTCAGTCTCTAATGGGTCTTATTCAAAGAAAACTTGGAAAACTGAGGATATTTTGAGATTGTTTAATTACATATTCACAGCTATTGGGGGTTTAAAACAAAGGGAGGCCCGATGTAAGTATGATCTTTATGTATCATTGGCAGTAATTTATAAATTCTATATTAATATAGTGACATTGTGTGTAACGTTTGTTCTTACACTGTGAATTTATTTGCATTGAAATCTGTACTGTGTGGGGTTTCAGAACTGTTAGGTCACTTGGTGTGAATTCTTTATCTTTTTATCACAACTGGAAGTTGTGATATAGAGGTGGTTTCAACCAGTGTTTGATGTCGTCCATTTCCGTAAACGACAAAAAGTCAAAAACTGCTGAACAGATTACGTTGATATTTGATACCAATACATAGACTGGTTCCAAGGTTCCAATTCCAAAAAATGGAGCCAAACGGAGCGCCGGTTAGATAGTCTTGGGAAATTTCTAACCCCCCTTTTTATCTAATTGATTTTAGGGGTCTTTCATATATGTAGTTTTGGAATGTACACCAATCCTGCATTGTGGACTGTTTTATGAGTTGTTGAACAGAAATGAGGTTTTGATGAATGTTACAAATATGCAGGATGGCTGATTCAAAGTATCAGAGATTTCTATGGTCTTTTGGGCATCAAAAGCATAAAAAAACCATATTTCATAGTTTAGATTCTCACTTTTGAGATGACCCTAGGCATTTGTTAAGTAAATATCCTTGAGTCAATATACAGACTTTGACATTCCAGAGATTAAGTATCC
>LD354220.1:0-14487 GCA_001465055.1 Ptychodera flava | reverse complement strand
CCCCCCCCTGGATTTTGCCGGCCCACCCCCGGCCATAATAACTGAACGCTCCCTAAGGTCAACAGTTTGTTATTGAACACCACATGCACAGTTCTATGACCTCTTTATAGTGTGGTTGCAGAACCCAGAACCTCGCCAAACTATAAAAGGATTCTGGAATTTACATGTAAACATTTAAAGTTTGAATAGTGTGGGCATTTAGGCATGAATTTGGCTGTAGAACAAGAATAACCTTGTTTTCAAAAACAAGACAAGTATCGTGGGAAAAATACATGTACAGCACGTCGTGAAAAAAGTGATAGACTTTCAATCAAGCTAAACAGCGATTTAAGCCACCCTCCTCCCGCGTACAATCTCAACAAACCTCCAAGGTTACTCTTCTTTGCTTTCATTGTTTACGTTCGATCACAAATTTTACATCACAACAGATTCCCGAGGGTTTAAAGCACAGCCTCCCTCCTATCCACTGAGGGACCGTGGTTGAAATCTACTGGATCAGTGACCAGTGATGACTCCTTCAAACGTGTCAAAATCTACTGAGATATAAACACTCCGCAAGAACTTAGATATCATGAAAATACAACAATTGTTTTGAATTTGAAGCTCGAAAATTGTGAACTTCCTTTCTAAAGTCACACAATAGCTCATGTAGGCCTACGTATAGAAGTGGAAAGGTAAGCTTATCGTAAATCCAGTGTCAGAACACGTTAAACACTGTGCATATATATATTTATCTGATTTTGATTGGTTTTAATGAATTACTGGGAAAGGTAAATGTGTTCTAGTCCGGGGTTCAAGTTTCACGAAGAAGCTACCCGCCTATTGTCATCGACACTTGATTTTGTGTCAACGTATACGGGTCAACGTCCTGATGGTAAACAAGGTGGTAAACATAGTGATAGCGCCCTCTACGTTCATCTCAGAGTTGCAGCAGACTAACAGGTATCAGGTATGATTACTGGATGGGAGACAAAATCATACTGCATGCACTTCGAAATATATAATGAGTAGAATATGACCAGTTTTATAAGTACAAATAATTTTAATGATACTGTTTTAGGATTTTAATACATGAGAACGACCTCGAGTGAAAGATATGAATTTTATTTAACAAAGATAGGGGGTCTTGTTACTTGTCGCTTGAAAGCGAAACCGAGACGACGAACGAAGGGACAGCAGCAGCTGACACGGACATTCATACCGCTCTTTGGCATATTATCATCGCTGGTGTTGATAGAATTACCTGGAAGTATACAGATAACGGTAGACAGTTAACTGCTTCAGGGAAAAACGAGTTAGTGGAAAGTCACATTTCACGTCTTGTCACGAATATCAGACGGTGCACCACCACGACTGGCGAGCGAGGCACAGGGGCGAGCTGGACATTTTATTGGTCATCAACACCGAACCGCGGCCGTGTTTGTGAATTGTGCAAGTTTGGGTCAACAGCCAACAGCCGAAGGCCATCTTTTGAGGACAGGCCATACTCACGCCTGCGAACGTTGAGAGTGTAAATGCAATGGGGAGTTGTAACTGTCTCACAAGCTTTCCAACGAACTGTTTATGCGGCAACAGTTTGGCAGGAACCAGGCCAACTCAACACAGCAACAGTCCGAAATGTGGAGTTAAATTTTAAGTGCTCCTCGTAAAATATTCGCATCGGACAAACAAGTGACGCAACTGTCATCACTGTCGAAAAACTTTGGCTTCTTCAAGACCCGTAGAACACAACTCAAATCCCTCACGATGCCGGAGAAACTGCTCTGTTGTACGGACAATCTGCTGCTGTTTCTGGTGGTTGGAGTGTTTGTGGCCTTGCTCGGCTTGATACTAGGAATTTTGTGTATATCAGTCTACAGTATGACAGATTCAGTGGAGTATGCAGAAAGTGCCATACCACCATACGTGCCCGCCTTATCGGTAAGGCTTTCTATGTTGTAATCCAAAGGGTTTACAAATCCAAGGTTTTCTATGTATCTGTTTTTGTATTATTTACAACGGATTATTTATTTTTATTCATTCCAGCATGAACAATTGTTTATTTGCCCCGTCCACCCAAAATGTAAGGTTCTTGCATCAATAATTATATATATAGCGAACTTAACTATAGTTAGTTTTCTATTTCAGGTAGGCGTCAACATGAAAACGATATGAATTTATCAAAATTAGCTGTTTCAATAGCCATAGTTTGCGAAAAAAGTCCAAAAAAGATGATACCTAGAAAAAGCTATAAAACCCTATCAAATGACCTATCATATTTCTCGGGGAAAATAACTGGAAACACCTTTTTTCAAACAAAAAACTGGAACTTTTATAAAAAATGTTTTTTCATATGTTCGTTTCCTTTTTTAGTAAATTAGTGTCATCAACGTGACATATTTTTTGTAAAAAAGTGTAAATTTAAAGCTTTATTCATGCCTTCTACCTACACAGACAACAGTTAAAGGTCAAAAGGCCAGGTCAGGTGTCAGTCAGGTGATAAATACACATATCCATTGTTGTAAAGAACATGCAAGTAACCATTTTGTCATATAATAAGATGTTCACACTCTTATGAGTGGCTTTTTTCAGAATTTTTGTGAGTCCGCCCAAAATGATGTAATGTGTATAACATAAGAGGGCAAAGCGGTACAGAGCATAAGCTATCATATTTACTGTCAGGAGATGACTTCAAGACTAAGGTGTTGTATCGTGTCTGAATCTTGAAGTAGGAACTTCTAATATTCTGGATGTCTTCACAGTGTTGATGGCAAATGAAGTCATTATTCTTTAATTAATATGCAAATATAAATACTTGTCTGCATTTCTGCAAGAACAACGAAAATAAAGCCTGTCAGTGGTACAATAGATACTGAAGGTTTAATACACTAATTTATGACTCAGACTACGGTACAATCTGCAACAACAGCCACGCATGCAACAATAAAATCTGTCCAAATTTCAAGCAGCAGTGTCCGACGTGGCACACTAGCTGCACTATTTAGTAACAAGCCTGAAATAGCGATCAGCACTGTTGGGTAGTAGGTTCTCTCACCTGTAATTAGGCTTTACCCATCGGATAATGGATGAATAAATGATATTTCCAAAGTCCAAGAAAAGACTTCAGCGCCACTTTTAGAGGGTTCAACAACAAATTCTTATTGATTCCGATGAAGGTCAATGTATTAGCTACCGGGTACTGTGTTATCCCTTTCACCACAATGGTTTGACCCAAAGCTATTGCCATCAATGGTGAATTTGGACATGTTCACGGTGAATCATGATGAACAGGGTAATGAATTATTTTTTTTTTAATTTACAGCTCATTTTGACAGGTCTAGTGGTCCTTATTTTGTTTAAGAAGAGGAACAAACTCTTGGTAGGTACAAACAAACTTCAAATTTCAAGTTATTTCCAAAAATTGCGTACATGTGCGGTATTATTAATCGATTCAGTCAAACTGCTTGTAACCCTTTGCACCCTGACCCCCTGGTACCCTATGACAGCATGCGGACATTTTTGTCCAAGCCAGGTTCAAAGGGTTAAAGGGTGGATATGTGTAAAACTGATAACATTATTTCATTTTTATTCTATAAAAGCAATTCTCTCAAAAAGAGGATGTTGAAATACAGAATATCAGGTTGACAATAGAAAGTATGGGAAACACTTTATTGTTATAAAGCAAATTTCAGTCTGGACTGAAATTCAAATGTCAACAATAAATTTAAACACACATACTCTAGGGTTTACTCGTGACTGTGCAATTGTGCAAATTGCGCATTTCAAACCACTTTCTGCCCTTTAAATTTTACTGACAATGCAAAAATCATGCACAAAACACAACAAGCAAATATACCTGGATATGATGGTGACCCAAGCTCATAGTGTAGTGACCTGTGAATTTGCTGTTGTTTCTGCTCCCTAAAATGTCAAGTCTGCCCCCTAATTTTGATAAATTGGGCAGAAATTGCCCCTTCAGTGAACATGCAGAGAAAACACTGATGCTCTACTGTATTAGGTGCATTATCGCAGTATGGACAAGTTATATACAGATATTTTGATGTGCTTTAAGGAGTTGAACAAGAAAGTGTATGTTACTAAACTGAACAAAATTTCTGGAATATACCTCTTAGAACTTGACAAACATCTTGTCATATGTAATCATAAATGTTCCTAGTCAGTGAAAATTGCATTGATTTTAACCCTTTGAGTGCTGTAAATTTTTCCCACCAAAATTTTAGTGCAACATTTTACCAATTTTAAAAATTTTTCTGTAATTTTTTGATAATTTTGGATCAAATTGACAGCATATTTCATTGACTACAGTTTTTCATAAAAAAATTTAGCAAAAATCTGAAAAAATTGACTGGGGTATATTTTATATAAGGTGACAAAAATTGACTTTGGCTCAAAGGGTTAAAGGTGCCACGGCAACTTGCATTTGGGGAGTTTTATCCGGCCACATATGTAAAAAATCTGTGGTTATAGTTTAGTATTATGATAGCTAACCAAGTCCACATCATTTTCATATGGAGGAGCTGAAACTGCTGAGGTGCGGATAAGTAGTCATATTCTTATGTGAAAGATTACAAGACATGCCTAGTTGGTAAAAGTAAAGATGGTGCACAATGTAGATTTGGCAAGCTGGTGGATGGCCTTGTTGGACAAAAGGATCAAAGGAAAAGTTTTTTACTGAAAAATACACATACAACTGGCCTTGAAGCTTTAAAACTGCAACAATGAATACCACAATGGTGGATATGACAATGGTTGATACATCAGGTGTTTCATTACAGTGACATGATAACAATCACGTTGATTCTGTATTGATGGTAATCAGCATTGATCAGAATAAAGGAAAGATGGTGTATTGTTTCAAAATTCAAAGAAGCTTTGGGTTGGACCATTTAGTCTCTTTTGTTCATGTATAGTTATGATTGTTTGTCACTGTACGTTTAACAACTTTGTGGCAATTACTTCACACCTACTGCTATGCACATCCTATTTTTAATCGCATTTATCAAACTTTGTTATTACTCTAATTACATTTTTTGTGTATCACAGTTTCAGAAAACATATGTTTATTTTGAAAACTATAGTCACGGTGCTGCATTTTGAAAACTATAGTCACGGTGCTGCAATTTTACGGCATGAATGAAATTTTTGCTCCAAAATGCAGTGTTAAATCAAATAGGTAATTTCATAGCATACTACCGACAATTACACTTGCATCATATTTTTTTCCAATTTATTTGAAGAGCATTGAAAGTAAAATAATCTTAGATGTAAAACAAGAAATTGAATTTGAGAGCACATAACAATACAGTTCAGGGCAACTTATACATAATTTGCACGTCTTTTAGAATTTTTTTTTGTTGAAGTCATTTCAATATTGGGCTTTGTCAAACATGGCATTATAAATAATATAGAGTAATTATCAATATCACCTTGACTGCCTGACATATAATCTGATGAGCTATATAGTTAATATCCGCATTCAATATTTAATTAGTTTAATCTCCTGATGGCATTTTTTAATTTGATTAAACGATCAATCCATATCTGTTTCAATGCGGATGAAATTTCCAGCATACGTTTATGTATTGCACATTGCTAACATGACACTGTCATCGATGTTGAAGCATGTAAGAGTTCAAAATGGAGTGCTTTTACACAGTGGCTACAGGTGTTCGTTGTTCCACACACTTTTTTAATCGGTAAGGTCCTTGTGTTGAACCATATGCCAGTATTTGCTAGCTGCATCTGGTATGTGGAATCCATTGTTGGTAAGGCGCTCACCACTAAATCTTTAAAGCAGTGATCCGAATGAGAATGCAAATTGTCCTTTTGACCTTCCAATGACAATCATGTATTTTATTTCAACACAAGCAGAATCCCACATCTTTTTTCCAATTCCTAGTAACTTGTTTACAAAGGCAGAAAGGGAAAAAATATTTTTGGTATTTTCATGTGTCATAATATTTCACTTTTTCCCCTCTCCCTCCAAGATGTAATGGTACATCCCTAAAGGTCAAAGGAAATTATATTATCCCACTACATGCTCATTTACATATATCACCGTTTTAAATCTTTATGATGTGACTCTTTTGGGCTGAATAAGTGTAAGTTTTGATGAATTTTTCATGTTTTAGTTTTAATCCTTTGAGTGCTGTAATTTTTCCCACCAAAATTTTACTGCCACATTTTACCAATTTTTCTGAATTTTTTCTGAAATTTTTTGATAATGTTAGATCAAATGGACATTGTATTTCATTACCGCAGCTTTTTATCAAAATTTTGGCAAAAATCAGAGAAAACTTGACTAGGGCAACAAAAATTGATGTTTGTGCTCACATAGTTCAAATGTCAACTGCAGTTCCTTGTTGTACTCTGAAACACTGAGCTTGTCAACGCAGTATGTATACATGTGGAATGCACTGCTATCGTTTACATTTGAATTCTAGTCTGGACCAAAAATTAGTCACCAATATCATTGCAGTCTAGACATTTACAGCCCGAGATAACAAGCTCAATATGTGCATGTGAACAGCTACTTGCCCGTTATATAGCCAATAAAAGAATGAGACTGAAACAAAACAATTTTAAACTTATTTATTTCTTAATTCACCCTCCCCCTCACCACCCCCCTCCCCCCCCCCCCCCCCCCCCACAAAACACATGTAAAATCTGGTTGGTTGTTGCTTGACCATTAACTTGATTTGAACATTTTATCAAAGATTTGGTGTTGGCAATTGCATGTACTTGTGTTGCTTTGATATAGTTCTTTCAACAGAATCTTCATTACATTTTTGTGATCAAGATTCTTGTGGAGTTTAGATTTTTTGTATTGCCATGAAGACTTGTTATCACTATTTCCATAATGATACATCTTTTCATAAAAGTTGTTTGTCATCGAAAGCTCTGACAAAACAAATGCCACCCTCTGTTGTTGAAATTCTCATCCACTGCAAAAACATGTCCAAACACTTGTTAATTCAGTAATAGAGGAAAGGTATTTTTCCCACACTATCTATGGAAAAGGGAATGCAATTGTCAATGATGAGATTATTATGTGTGTCATGTTCATGCATGATTTTTAATCCAGCAAATTTTCACAGCAGTTTAATTTAAAAAATGCTAGACATGTCCATATTTGTTTCCATCTATGAATTTCTAACATCACGAACAAGATCAAAAAATGTTTTGTTTGTTTTGTATTTTAATGACACATAATAGCAAGGGTGAGATCACAATTTGTTGCCTGTCCAAATGATGATGCTCAAGATGATATATTGATGGACCACTAGGCAAATCGGCAAGACTGAGGATCACTGGGTCCACAAAGGGAAATTTCATAAATTAATATGACCCTAGGGAGCCAAGTCAATTCACAAAGATATGGAAGGCCCCCTAACAACCCTGTTTTTTTATATGGCAGATTCCACCCAGTGTAGTTCAGATGCGCCATGATATCACCCAGTTATTGTGACTTGATAATACATGAGATGTAAGAAAGTAAACACACAGGCACATAAAATATGTTACAATATTTTCATGAATATTCATGTTCAAAAATATTAATAAGTCATCCATTACTTTTAGAAGTCCTGAGAGGACCCTTGTACTTGAATCTTGGCAAGCCTGAAGTATCCAGGGGCCCACAATGATTAATTCTACAAACCAACATAATTCTAGGGGGCCCAGACCATTCACAAAGCTAGAGAGGGGCCCCCTAAAATACCTTATTGTTTTCATATGCCATCTGGTTATCAAGATTGGATATAAATTGGATAATACAGGGGGAGCTAACAGTATTTGAAATCTTTAAGCAAGAATGAAGAATTGAAATTCACGATAATCCAAGGGGATCAAGTTGGTTCCTAAAACTTCAGTAGGAGAGCTCCTTGAAATCCTGATTGTTTGATATAAATATTGCACCAATTCTTCTTCGGATGATCAAAAATTTTGCTATGAATTGGGAACATGATGGCCATGAAATCAATACCAAAACAAACCTAAATTCAGCTAGGTCCCAATGATGACTGAGATGAAAATATTCAATGGTGACCAGTTGAATTACATTACAGACTCTATGCAGGGAAATCAATACACAATAAATCAGGAAAAAATCTTGAGTACAACGTAATGAGAAATCATTAAACATTCATTGCTGCAGTGTACAATGGTCAACTTTATAGTTTCACAGGAAATGAAATGCCATTGTCAATGCAAAATGCAGCATCATTTGTTGGCCGGCGCTGCAAATACCAGTTCCCACACTGGTACATATGTTTTCAACCTTTTTCCTGTTACCACGGCAACATCAGGATTCAAAGTTACCATGGCAACATCAGGACTCAAAGTCAGTTCAATAAAACGAGCTATGTCATTTACATCTGCACAATGGAGGAAAGGTATAGTGTAAGGTTGAATTATTTGTCAAAGATTTAACTTTATTTGTATATTGAATTCGTATCTGATACAAAACTGGACATTACTCATAGGATGAGGTAGGATTGCATTGGTAGGGCAGAGTTATATGCACATACTGGAGTAACTGATATGGTGAATTTTTACCATTGTTCACATGATATGGCGCATTGTTTCCATTGTTGGCATTGTTCTTATGTGTGGTACAGCGTTGATGGCCTTCTATCACACACCATACCACTGGTTCTGATTTCCACACCACATACAGCCGTGTTTCTTGGAGGTTCATCAAAAATAATATTTAATATTTGGTTCTATAATATATAGCGCACATATCCACAAGTAGATGTGATCAAGGCGCTTTACAATTATTATTACCCCTGGTCACTGGACCTAATATGATACCACTCAACTCCCTGGGGAGCAGACAACAGCTCACATGTGCAGCCAATAAGCGCAGCAGAGCTAAACGCACACATAACAACCTCTGTCCTACCAGGTACTCATCACTCCTGGGTGGGGAGAAACAATGAGGAATAAAAGTGCCTTGCCCAAGGACACAACACCACAGCCATGCCGGGGCTCGAACTCACCATCCTGTGATCGTGAGTCCACTGCTCTAGCCACTGGCCCATGATGCCTCCACAAAACCGTACAGAGAATAACAATAGGGTGATGTACCAATAGGATTAGTGGTGAGCAAATTTTTTTCTGATCCACAACTAGCCCACAGGTTAGGAGCTGAAAAAATTTGTTAGCAAGTTTCCAATGGCCCACCAGTAATTATTTAATTACCAATTATAATAATTCTCTAGTCCATTGAGCCGATCAAAGCAGTCTAACTATTTGCCCAGCCATTAAAACAACTATTCCATATCAGCTTATGAGCTCAGTATGGCCAGTGGATTTGCTCACCCCAAGTGTTGCCATGTTAGGGACAGCACAAGTGTCAGTGTCCCTGTTAAGATTTTTAAAACATAGAGTGCTGTAATTTCTCCCACCAAAATTTCAGCACAAAAATTTTTCTGTAATTTCTTTGACAATTCTGGACCAAATGGAATTCTACACAGTAAAATGGGATACCCAGTGAGCAAAACACCGGTTGACTTTGCATTTCTGGTGTTGATGACAGTTTGTGGAAATCCACAGAAAGTAGTATTGGCCATTTCTGTGACATCAATCTAAACAATGTCATAATCATTACTGTAACATAACATTGTTGCACTCTCAAGCTTTACATGATATTTGTCAATACATTCAATCGTCAACCGGCACTTTGTTTAGTTTATGATAGCTGCTACAATTTTCCGCATTGAAATGATCAGAAGAAAAAAGTCAATTTCTATTCCTGATTTGGAAACTATTCTGGTATTCAACTTGTCAGCATAGCCTGTAAGTGTAATCATCCAATGTTGTTGTTTAACCCTTTGAAAGCTGTAATTTTTCCCGCCAAAACTTCAGTGTAACATTTCACCAATTTATACAAATTTTTCTGAAATATTTTCGATAATTTTGGACCAAATGGACATCACATTATATTGGCTACAGTTTTTTATCAAAATTTTGGCAAAAATCTGAAAAAATTTGACGGG
Source organism: Ptychodera flava (assembly GCA_001465055.1). NCBI lineage: Eukaryota > Metazoa > Hemichordata > Enteropneusta > Ptychoderidae > Ptychodera > Ptychodera flava. The sequence continues at coordinate 4,486 of LD354220.1, read as the reverse complement.
GTATATTTTCTAAAGACAACAAAAATTGACTTGGCGCTCAAAGGGTTTTTAGACCAAAGAAAAATTCTGTTGTCGACAATAAAATTGCATATTGTGCGGCATGATGTATCATGTTGGCAAGGCTAATGCTGTAAATTTAAAAGTATTCATCAGAAATGAAAAAGAATACACAATATGTCCCATGAGTCACTGTGATGTTTTTTGTTTTTCATATTACAAATAATTCAGGAAAAGGCCAAACAAATTTGTCATAGGATTAAAACTTTTATCTGTTGAGAGGATATTGTAGAATACATTTTACATTCTCTTCATCAAACCAGCACGTTTTATGTATGTAAAGATACATTAGGTCAAAGGTCAGCAAACCATGACACATGGTTACATTGTTGTATTTCTGTCAACAACCACACCCTGTAGGTGTGGTTGAAATGTGGTCTGAGGATAGCTACATCACCACTGTCACCTTCTGTGACCTTTGACCTAGATGTAGCAATATTGTGTTTGGACAAATTTCTTAGCTCTGTGAAAAACAATTTCAGAAAGGCCTATTTATAATTGGTATATGGAAACATGATTCATACCATCAAACACACACATATATATACTGGTATATATATATATATATATATATATATATATATATATATATATATATATATATTATACACACACACATCCAAGTACACAGTTGGGTCAGTGGGAAATTTTTAATTTCTTTTGCATTTGTGGATAATATATGATCTATTTATTATACCGTACACATGTCGAAAATTTGAATCGAAAATAGAAAATTTAAAACTCATCTCAATGAAAGAAAAAGTTGTGCATATACGGTATTATTTCATAGTATTCTGCAGTTTTTCCTTCCATACATGGTTTTTCCCTGTACTCTTTTGACAGGTGTCCCTAGCAGTAGTGATGACAACATTCAGTGTGTTTCTGTGTCTGTGTACAACAGTTCTTGTCACTCTACAAGTCATCCCATTCATGGAGAGTTTCACACACTGTGTCACCCATCCAACCACAGAGCAGTGTCAGTGTTATGTCATTGACAATCTACCATCAACAGTCAACTCAACATCTCACATTATTGATGTCGGAGGTGAGTAGGATTCCAAAATTCCCATCTTTACATTTTAAGGGAAGTACAAATAATGGATCAAACCCAGAATTCAAATGGGCCGCAGTGCAATCGAAACCATGTATGCAAATAGAAGTACATACCGGTATATTTCCGTACGTGTTTGTGCATATGGGGTTGTTTGTACCGACATCATATGATCTCTTTTGGTGTACTGGGTCTCTTGAACAAAGTGCATCCTTTTTATTGTAGAGTAGAACCACTGTACCAGTTATTTTGTCCGTAAAAAAGAAAGTTTTACATTGTAACATTACTCTGTTTACTGCTTTCGTTTTATTTTTATAGTGCACAATGCAAGTGACGAAACTTTTCTTCATTTGTGGCAATTCATTATCATTTTCTTAAGTTTGTTTGGAGTTTCACATACCTAACATAACAATTTTGATATCTTATTCATGCCTAGATGAAATAATGTAAACCTAATATGATAAACTTATCATTCCGTATCCATTCATCAATAGCACATGAACGTTTTTTGTTTTAGGAAGCTATTTTGCCGTGACTGTCTGTAAAGTGATGAGGGTGCTGTTTATACGGCAGCTTTAACCCTTTCATCCCCATATTCCTTTCTAAAGGTCCAACTTTACCATAGAAAACAATGGAATTGACTCAAACCACTGGTGAAAAGGTCAAGGCAGCATTCACCTCGAAAGTGAAAGACAAAGTTATGCTTAAACTTTCCTCAATGAATCTTTTACAAATTCAAAAAATTGAAAATCAGGGGTCACCATGCAAAGTTTGGTAGTAGAGAAACAAATTATCAAACATTTACAGTAACTGATATATTGGAGAAAACGGGGGTAGGGAAATGAAGTCTTCAATGTCAAAATTAAGACACTTAACCTGTTCCTTACACCAAGAGCTTTGGTAGATCAGGAAATTAAAGTCAAAATATGAGAGTCCGAATATCTGACCCAATTTCCATTCTACACTGTTCCCGCTAATTGCGCAGTGTCTCCGTCTGCTCTCGCAGTGAAATTTCATGTTTTGCGCAACTTTAGTCTCAATCATTTCAATCGGTATTAGTTTTGGAAACTATAACTCAGGGCGAAATGTGCGATCTCAGCGTAGATTTTACTTCCAGGTTTCGGGTTTAGAGCCCGTTGGCGGCGCAGTTGCCACCAACGTCCATTGTACATTGTGACGTACCTCAATAAATTAGCATATACATGAACGGACCCGGCTGTGAGGCAATCAGGCGTATCTCAAGTTGCGCACCCTCTCAAAACCTTAGAGGGAACACTGCCATTCTATCCTGATTGAATTTGCACAACTTTGTTTTAAACTTCAGCCAATCAGTGTATAATGGACATATTATCACACACATAATGTACAGTTTCAAAAGGTGTGATGAAGAAGCAGAGGAAAAAATTAAAGGCATAGGAAATAGTCAGTAAACAAACACTTACCCCCCCGGGGGCAATAACACATAACAACAGTGATAAATATTGATAATTTTCATATTTTCCCCACAGAAAGTGAACAGGTGACGTTTTTTGGTACATCCAGTTGTCATGTGATCACGGACACCATTGTTGATATCCTGTACACAGAGGTTGTCATCTTTGCTGTGGGTGGATTCAGTTGTACCATTGCAATGGTGTTTTGTGTTCTCATGGTCTGTGGTGGACATCAAGTCAACAAGGTGAGCAAAGGTTCTATTGCGGTGTGCTTTCTAGCTTAATTTCCCTCTCCATCTTTCTCTGTGTGTCTGTCAGTGTCCCTCAACCCCTTGTCTCTTACCTCTCCCTCCCAGCTTTCCCCTGTCCTTCCTCCCCTCTTTTTCTAGACCCCCCCTTTCCTTTAACTCTCTCTCTCTCTCTCTCTCTCTCTCTCTCTCTCTCTCTCTTAAATCTCTCTCATAATCACAATAAAATGATAGCACTCTTTTTCATAATTTAGCATAACATTTGTTAGAAACAATAATGTGACAAAATTTGATTTTATAAATGATTTGACTGTGACAGACTGAGACAGATACGATAGATGCGTTGTCTGAAGACCATGTCAGTATATCCGGATCCATGCTGGGAAGTGCCTTCAGTAGGAGAATACTCATTCCAGGTGAGGGATAATATCAACTCACTCCCAAGGAACTGGGATAAGATATCTCAGACTCAGTTTGGATATTTTGTCTCACACGAGCCCCAATTAGTTCGTGTGTGACAAAATATCTCAACCTCCAGTGAGAAATCTGATCCCAGGTGCTTTTTAGGATTCGATATTCTTTTTCTCACATGGTGACAAAATGTTTTAAAGTCACACAGAAAACATACACTATTGACTGCATACATTATCCAAACCACAACTCTTTCATACGGCACTCTGTAGTTCTGGTCAAAGTAATACACATTGCGCGATTAGATAACATCTCTGAAAGAATGTTAATTATACAATTAGAGCTTGTGTCACAGAACGCTCTTAATTTACTTTAAGTTGCTATATCCATCAAGCGGCCATGAGTGTGCAGACAACATGGCAAGCTCCCCTATTATCATGAAATCAACGGTTCAATCCCCAACTATTGTCAGATATATCTGTACAAACACAATGACAGATGGGGTGGAATTACATAGAAGCAATAGTCTCACACAAACAAACTCTCAGCTCTATTAATTCTCACCAATTATCAAACTTCCAAGCAGAAGGAACCTATACTATCATGTATACAAAACTATCAGAGTATGGTACCTAATAGACTGACTGAACTTCTGACCTTGTTTTATGATCAAAACTATTCTGTTGAAACAATCAGTCTTTTCAATTGTAAATTTTATTTCATTGAAAGTCTTTTGTCCGCCCACAATATCTTTAGAATTATAATTAATACAGAATGTGGTGTTGAAATTCAGTGGTCAGAAACTTAACAAATGAATCACAATGGTTAATCTTAGAATGGTGAAAATGTTTCTTACTTCAAAAGTTTTAAAATGAGCAACCACAAGTGGTAGATCAGAAAAGAACTGTAACAATTTGAGAGTTGGAATATCTGTCCCCAAGGCACATTCTTCCTGAACTTCCCAAAGTAAAGACACAAGAATTCTCTCTACACATAATTACCCCATTTACCCATTTTTGTTCTAACGAATGAAGCGAGTGAAATACAAAAGAAAGTCACTTTTTCCAATAATGGAAGCAGATAATGTGAATACAAAGTTGCTTTAATGAATGAAGTAAAAGTAAAAATGTCTCTGAAACTTGTTAATATTTTAACTATGTGCAAACTATACAAAGCAATGTCAATTACCGTATATGTGATTGAGTTTGATCGAAACATGAACAAGCCTTTGTTTTTTACCAAAGAAAAAACCTAAATCCAATACTATTGTAAGAAAATTGATTTTT